>CAEFZX010001083.1:0-18670 GCA_903066825.1 Alfaro cultratus | reverse complement strand
GCACCATATATTTGCGCAGTTTGACATTTTGAAAATAAATTTGCTTAATGGAAACATGGCGATTTTGAAAAAAAAAACAATCCCCTTTGTCTATAAAAGTTTTGGTATTAGGAAATTGGCTTATCTAACAAAACTGCAATAGGAACGCTTTTTTCCCATCACACAAGTCGCATGATCAACAACCGGCTGTGGCCTCTGGAGGAAACGACAAAGAAGAAGATGACAGGAAGTAGTTGGAGGATGATGGCACGCCATGTTTTTTAATGAGAAATCACATGAACAAACTCACACATGTATAATTTTAACTTTGTTTCTGATTTAATAGGCTTTTTTGACATTCGCCAAATATTGACAAAGTTTTGCATGCATTTGTAATGGAGGAATGCAGAAATATTCACTTTATTTACCATCTTTTTGCCTTTCCCATTATTTTCAAACAGCTGGGATTCAGAACGTATTGAGTGTGGTTAGCTCATGCTGAAAATATTTTGTTGTGTTAACCTTATAAAAACTGTCTAAATGAAGAGAAAATTACCTAAGCGATGTTTTATGACTTTTTGGAGCTTCTTCACGTTGTTTTCATTGGAATTTTCTCTTTACTGTTAGCAGAGACTTTAAGTTGAGGGAACTTATCCTCACAACACAAGATTCATGGCAGCCATTGCCAGCCTTCCCTCCCGTAGTGTGTCCATAACTCATTTGAGTGTAAGAGCAAACAAACTGCTGTAACAGCCCTCTGGACAGGAGTTTGCCTGGTCCAGTTATATGATGCTGCTCTTCTCTCACTGCTGCCTCCCAAACGAGCCTGCGGCACTTTGTAACCACCGCTTTATGTCCCAAAAGACAGCAGACCAATAGTTGCTGAAATCCGATGTGACCATAACACATAAATCATCTTTTAAGCACTGAGAAGAGCAGGTGCGGGCATAAACAGTGTCGACGCTGCTTTCTCACTGATGTAAATAATTTATCAAACCCTCCCACCCCTCAACACACACACCCACCCACACACACACACAAAGCACTGTTTATTCCATCCCAGTCAGGGTAATCCTCAGACGCCATTTTAGTGGAGGGCCTGTCAAGACATGCACACACATGCTCCGATACAAGCCCAAACACACACACATGAACACACACACTCGGAGTTTTAGAGGCGGCCTTGTCTGTCGCCGTAATGAATCCCACTGTGATCACTCTGGCAGTTGTGGTCATCACTCTCCGACCAACACACACACACACACACACACACGCATAGGTGTGCGTGTGCAGACTTTCCCTGCACTCACACACACACACACACACACACACATACACACACACATACACACGTACACACACACGCACATAGTCCTGCTGACTTTCTGCTCATTCATCATGCGACCCCTCGTGGAGTTGCTTGTGGGAGAGTGGGGATGCAGCCGAGATGGAAGTGACTGAGGAGGAGGAGCCGGTTTGGTGATGAGGGTGAGGAAGAGTGTGAGAGCCTGGGTGAGCCCAGAAAGACGTAGAGGTATCTATGCAGTCCAGGGACACTGGCTGTTGGATGAGAGAGGGACACGGTAGCTCAGCATCTGGGGATTCACATATGTGAGAAATAGTAAAGGAACAAGAGTACAGGGTGCGTTTGAACTTAAGAGCAGAAATCCTTGATGTTTTGCCTCATTTTCCCTGCAAAGGAAATGAACCCGGCCTCCATAGTGTGGGTTATAATAACCTGGTTAAATTTTGGCTGTGCAAAGAATAGAATTTTGATATTCTGTGGCCATTAGTTTGAGGAGTCTTTCTTCTCCCTCTGATCACCAGCAGCTAAGCATTAGCTTCCCCAGGAGCGTTGAGAGCGTATCTAAATAGTTGATGAGGACTAAGCTGTTGGGGGACAGTAATGCTGGCGGCGCCTCACTCACAGATGCCCATTGGGAGTGCTTTAAACAACCTGGCATCCCACTGCTCTGCAGCCTGGGAAAGAAGGTGGTTCCAAGCTCAGCAGGACCTTCACCTCATCAATTCTTTAAGATAATTATCAGAGGACATGGCTGCGTTTTCCAGTGCAGGAGGTAAAGCACAAATAAAGCAGCACTGAATAGGAAGTTTGTGAGATTCAACAAAGATACCGTTGAGTTTATGATGCCACCAATCTCCATCTGTCTGTTGTATTTAAAAAAATGACGGGTTAGAATTTATTGTTGACCATGTTTCACCATTAAAATGATCATTTTTAACAACTTAAAATTCGAAAACTACAATTTCCAGTGTGCTTTCAACAGTTTCAATGATTCACATGTACAATGTGGAAGGAAGCACCCCCTAACCTTCACCTCTATTACTGGGTAACTAATATCTATTCCTCAAACTAATACCATACAGAGGTAAGAAATACCACTAGCTGGCTGGAGATGCACCTGGTTTTGGTCCAGAACATTTCTAGTGTTTCTTTCACTTTTTCTGATGAGCCTGTAGTTAATTCAGTGAACTGACATTTCCTCAATTTGTGGGCTCAGGTCAGGAAACCTTTCAGTCATTGTAATCATCTCACTTCATGGCTCCACATCATTTAACCATTTATTGCTGCGTTGCACCATAGATAGTACCGTCCAGGTGTGGCACAACAGGTTTTCTCCAGTTTTAAGGCCTTTAACTAACATAATTTAAGATGCTGTCATATAAGGTATGTTTTTTTTTGTCCTATACTAGTATATATTCAGATACTTGCAGCTTATTTATCTTTTTAAATCATGCCTCTCTGATCATCTAAATGCATCAGCCACAGGAGACAAGATTGTCAACCCTTAATGAGGTTCATAAATAATAATAATAAAAAAGTGTATTTATATTTTATGAAAAAATACATGTATTTAGGTTGTTTTGGAAGCACATTTGTGAGGTCAGGCACTGATGTTGGGCGAGCTGGCCTGGCACAGTCCCTGCTCAAATTCATTCCAAAAGTGTACCATCAAGTTCCTCCTCACCAGTCTTGCTCCTCCATGTTTTCATGGAGTTGGTGTTCAGTTATTTTGGACCCGAAGGGGCCATCCCCCAACTGCTCCCACAGCATTTGTTTTACTGAAACATTAAGAGTTCCTTTACCGGGAACTGAGAAACCAAGCACAACACATCGAACATAGCCCTGCTCATGAATCTGTTCTGTACCAATATTACACTTAAAACAATGCATTCAATCAAGTACTGTCATCCTGGCTATTGTCAAAAGCAGACCTGCCAATTTCCACACTCCACAGAGCACATCACCCCCGTTTGTCCATTCTGTGAAGCTCCCTCTCCACGCTGTTTCTGTGCTAATCTGAAGGCCACATAAAGTTTGGAGCTCTGTTGTTGCTGAAGCTGCAGAAAGTTGTAAAACCTTTGAACTTTATTATCCCTTTTCTGTGGACTGACTCTACTCTACCCAGGCTGCTTGCTGAGTGTTCCCATCACAGCTTTTTCCAGTCAGGTTTTGGACTGGAAAAACCATATTGAGCAGGTTTAGGTCTCTGCTCAATAGGGTTGGTCGATTGCAAGTACTATATGTGACATAAGCTGTGCTGCTGTTCACTGATTGGTCATGGGCGTAAAGAGAGAAGAAAAACAACGGTGAGCATTTTCCTTGTAGCTAGAGAGGAGAGCAGTGGAGTCGTCCCAACATACAAACCAGTATAACCCTTGGGCTTTTCTGCCCATTATTGGGGACTGCAGTGGTCAGTGGCATATAGATGGAGCAACCAGAAATGAGAATGTGCTTGTTGAGGTAGCAGAAAGGATGGCAGGCATTGTACAGCCAAACATTGCTGGAGTGCCTGGAAAATATACACCTCAGCATCTGTGACCCGGCTCTGTCATTTCATTCTGTGGATGAGTTGCTGTCTTGCCCAATCACTTCCACTTTTTTTTAATACCACAAATTGTTGACTGTGCCATATTTAGGACTGAAAATTTTCACAGATGGACTTATTGCACAAGCAGCATTGTATCAATGTGTCATGCTGAATTTATTACACCTGTGTGCTTGGACGTTTTTGGAACGGCTAAAGGACGTCTTACTTGTTTTACGAGACGCTGCACATTTGGTAAGAACTTTTTTATGTATATTTATTTCCCCTAATTATTTTGAGATATTTTCTCTGAGTTGGCTGAAACAATATTTGTTCATGAGTATTCTCATGAGCTGCACCAAAAAACAGGTTTTCACAATAATGTGACATTTATTGATTAAACTGCAAGAGTTAGAGTTCATGAGCAATGCGTTCAGCTTGGTTGATTGTTTTGGTAACACTTTATTTGACAGGTTGTGAATAAGACTGTCATGACACCGTCATAAACGTGACATAACGCCTGTCATGAACATGAGCAAGTCTTTATGAATATTTATGACTGTTGTCATAAAGTGTCATTTGGTAAATCATGACACTTTTAATACAAAGTTGACATTATTCAAAATGTCTTTGTTGTGACAACTTGATATTAACCAAGAAATCATGATCTGACATAAATTTGTTAAAAATATTAAAAAGTTGTATGTGTGTATATCTTCTGACTGCATTACCTAAGTCCAAAAGATTGCACATTTAAAAAAAAGAAAGTACCAGAATATAATTATTATATTTTTATAATATAATAATTACATTATATAGCAAAATAATCTCCTGATCTGAGCCTTTATCACTGTGTCTGGGCCAGCAATAAATTTCTGTAAGACAAATTAAATATCTGGGTTTATTTGAGTCCATCAGAACCAGAACTTGGAGGTTCCTCATTGCTGAGTGTCGCTGAAAACATCAGTGGAGATCTGACCACAGCTGCTGCTGCGCGTTCACGTCCCGCCCACATTATCCAGGAACAGATCAGATACTGGAAAAGCTCACTACCTGGTGTAAAACCGAACCGCACATTAACCAGTTAGTGAGCGTCTTGCCAGTGGAAAAGCACCTTAAATAATTAGTTTCTTTGTATCCAAAGAAACAAACATGCAGAAATAAAGACTAGTGACTGAGGTTTAAACACCAACAGACAGGAGTTATCGTTCAACTGGAGTCATTTCTTCTGTTCCTGACAGGAAAGCAGCTTGATGACAAACAGGCAGAGTACAGAAACCTACTCATCCAGAGAACTGACGCTCCCCACCAAACAGTTCCCAGGTGCTTTTACTGCATGTGTGTGCATCTGTCTGCATGTGTGTTGCAGCCCATGCTTCAATCTGGTTCAGAGAGCTGGGAGTTATTGTCCACGCTGTGGCAGTGCAGGAATGGAGAAGCTGGCTTGTACAGAATTGATGTCTCTTGAAGGCGTTTTGTTGTTGCTCAGGCCTGCACCCATGGGATCATTAAGCTGAAAATAATTGGCTCTGAATCTCTTCCCTTCATCGATCCCTCAGAGTCAGTGAACTCTTCGAGACACAAGCGTGTACAGAGATGGAGGAAGAAACAGGCTCTCACACACACTCAGACAGACAACCAGAGAGGGCTGAGTGTGAGACCAGAGTAAGAACTGAGAAATAAAAGTGGTCACATAAGGGTTTACTACTGAAGTAGTCAGCTTTGGCCTTGGAAAAGCAGTCACTGGTTCTCAGTGGAGGGTAAATCAAATGAATTTCTCCAACTCTAAAAATGTGTGTGTATGTTTTTTTTGTTTTTTTTCTTACCATTTCTTGGTACAGTGGCCTTAACACTCCTGAGCCTCCATTTATCACCAGTGTCAGTTACATTGGCCCCACATTTCCTTCATCAGCAGTGGAGCAGAGGCCAGCTGCTGGCCAACAGAGGGAGCCCACGCTTTTCCAAAGACATGAGTCCACATCCACCAGAGATCCTTATTTGAGTTAACAAGATAGTTATTTCTGCACAAATGTCCTTTTCATTAAATATTTTCAAATAGATTAAACTTGTTCTACACTGTCTTTTTAATACAGTATTTAAATATACTACTTTTCTATTCCCCACTGGAGAAGGTCTGCAACTCCAGATCTTCTTGGAGTTGCATTTCATAACCTTCCACACTTCCCAATATAGAACTAATGCAATGAGCTTCAGCTTCTTCAATTTCTATTGTCTTTTTCATTTGAACAGACAGTTTTGCTCTGACACCCAGAGAAACTTTTGTGAAGTGGATTTAAAATCATGCAAATCTTTCCTCTCAGCTTCCATAGGCCTCTGAATGATTGCTGAACATTAGATCTTCTGTGTGCTCTGATTCTCATAAGATCTCGTTGTTGGAAAACAGGTGCAGGTTATTAAAAAAATATGTTTTTTTGTCTTCCCATTGTGGCCATGACAGAAACTGTACACAGTGGAGGTGTAAAGGCACATAAAGGCCATGAAGCAAAAAAAATACACAATTCTGAGTTTGTTGGAACAGAACAATATTTCAACAGCAGTATGAACCTGGAGTCATTTGGCTCAAACTTGAGCAGCCTCTCTATATTTTGTGGTTTTTTTTATTTTTTTTATTTTTTTGCTATTTAAAATGAACTGTATGTAAAAACATAATCAAACAAAAGAAACATTAGTTTTAGCATATCAAATTAAAGATTCATAAATTTTAAAAACAGTCATTTTTCAGTAGCAGTTTCAAAGCAGTTCAGTGGGATCAGTACTGGATCACTATTTTAGATTTTGAACAAGAGCTGATGGAATGCAGTTGATATTTCTAGAAATGCAGTCAAATCTTCCCTTTTTAAGGCCCAATAGGATTGTAGAAATCAGCTGTAAACTGTGGCAGTGCTACAAATATATATTTTTTTTCTTACAGTGATTTCAAGTAATTACATTTCTTGTACTTCAAAATTAGCCTTTCCCACATTCAAAATTCTTCTTCTTCAACCTTTATTTAACCAGAAAAGCCTTGGTATCAAAGATCACTTTTATAATAGTGTCCTGACAACAATATGGTTAAAACAAGTTAGTTACGAAAAACAGAACAGACAAAATACCTTTAGTCAAAAGATTTAAAAGGTTTGAGGAGGGTTTCAGTGCTTAAGGCTTTAGTCCACTCTGCCAATGACACAACAGTTATTCTTCCTTTCTTTTTGTACAAAATAAAAGACTTAATAAGTTAGTGTAGCTTAAATCAGTCATCTTTCTGTCCAGGCGCTCCTACAGGTGGGTTAGAATTAAATCACTATACAAACACACTGACTCACAGAAATTTAGATACCTGGATGAGAGTTATGAGGCTATTTTCATCCTTTCTGATTACTGAGGCAAAAACACATCAGATTGTACATTTAGAAGGTACTGAACCACAACCTTTATGCTGTAAAACTCTTAACACTCTTGTTGGTAAAGCTTTATGAGCGCTCTTTTAAAATGCCCAACAAAATATTTTTATTAGATTTTGACTGGAATGTTGAAGCACATTGATTTGTTTCTTTTTCAGCATTCAATTTTTTATTCACAGAGATCATCGTCCTGTTGAGGAACCTGTTCATAAATGACTCTAGACTCTGGAGTGCTTTGGTTTACAGAAAATCTCACGCTCAGCTCAAAGAATGCAAAACAGAGTTACAACCACATACCTCAATGTTTTCTATGGAAATGGAAGGATACATTGTTTTGTTCTTTTTAAATAAAAATCTAAAATGTGTGGCACAACTTTCTATTGCGACCTTTTTACTCATGCTACTTTCAGATGTCGGCTAACTTATCCAGCTGTGAGTGATATGATCAGAGAATACAGTAAATGCAGATGTTCTTCAAAAGCCAAACATCTCAATCACTGAACTTCTCACAGAGCTCTATCCATCTGTCATCTGAAAATATCTAGCGGTACAACTGCAAACCTACCAACACGTGGCTGCCAGGGTAAAACGACCAGCAGACCAAAAACACAACAGCGAACAAGTAGAGTATTGTGAGGAGTTAGAATGGTCCAGTCAAAGTCCGGACCAAGACTTCAAACTTAATGTTGATGAATGTTTTTTAACCAATCTGGATGGGATACTTAAAGATGCCTGACACACTTTTATGACTTTACTTTGTAACACATTTTTAGAACCATTTAACATTTGACCTCTGCTACACAAAAGAATCCAGCAACATCATTACATTAAAGGATAATCACTGAGAATTTTTCCATCTTCCTCAAAATGGTCAGCAGCTGCCAGTTGACTACTGGAATTAGCTCCAGCTCTTTATGACTTAAAACAGGATTGAAAAAAATACCAGAACAAAACAAGGGAAAAAGAATGAATGCATATCTCCTCTTCATATGGAGGTTCATATCATATCATATTAACATACTGATACTGTAGTTCAGGTGAACCACAATAATGCCAGTTCTTTATTAAGTAGGTTGTGCTCACTTCAGGATAAAGCATCAGGACTTTCTCAATGCAAGTCTCCCTCAATTTTCTGTAAAGTTCATATGCAAACAAGATACAAACAAAAGGTTGGATTAGCAGCCAAAGCAGGCATTCATCTTCAATTACCTCCTTCCATCTTCATATAGTCAGGTGCAGATTTAATTAAATCTTTGTCCATCTGTCTTCATCGTTTGTGTGGTCGCTGGAGGAGTCTACAGCACCAGCACACACTCATCAATACAGGAGGATGAAGGCCGCTCTCAGTGAAGAATTGATGGCCACTGAGGACACAACAGGGGGTGTTCATCTTCAGCATCGCTCACTCCCTCTCTGGCCTTTACAATGCACAGCAGTTCATCAGCATGAATATGGAATATATTTACCTACCCTGTCCATCCATAACATGACACCAAGGTAATTAGATCTCTTCATATTCATACTTCAGAGATGACATGAATTATAAACCCGTGTCCAAACCATTGGAAATAGGTCAGGGATAATTGAATTTGTTTATCATATTTTTTCCCATTAAGAGTAATTATATAAGTAGTGGGTTACAGCCCTGTGACAGAGCTCTCAGCCACTGATGAACCATCACATTAATTGAAGTTAATGGGCAGAGCGGAGAGCGACAGGGTGAGAGAGAGCAAAGGAGGGAGACTGCATGGGTGAGTGCATCAAATGAGTAGCAAAAGGGAGGGCTGAGTTCATCCTGCTTGTGCTTCCAGGCCAGGTTAGAAGGGCAAGCTGGGTAATCAAACTGAGAATCCAACCTGCATAAAATATTTACTCACATTAATTTGCGACAAGCTTCTTAAAAAGTATGCAGACTGTCCATGGTGTCGGGGAGCAAAGTGAAGTGAAGTGAAAGAATTTGAGGTAAACAGTATTCACTATGGCTATATTAAGTTACTGATGGCTGAATGTTGCAGGGTAGTCCAGCTGGTTTGCTCTGTTGTCACAAAGGTTCCTAGTTCAAGGTTTTCCTAGAACTTTATCCTCCATGTGGATGTTTCTCTGTTTACTCAGGCTTCCTTCCACAGCCTAAACGATACATAAGTTACCAGTTCTATGTTGCTATTTATGCCTTTGTCTCATTTGTGTGTAAGGCCTCTGATGAACAGCTCAACTTTCTACAGTTTACTCCTTCAACCAAGATTGGCAGCTGGGACAACTCCTCCTCTTTCTAGGAGAAAGAGGAGGAGTTTAATTCAATCAATATGCAAAATATGTTTTAACAAAAGAGAGAAATCTCCCCTGAATAGTTCCTCCTCTTTGCTGGTCAGTGGGAGGTACTGCATCCCAGAAGTAAACCCGCATCCAAAATAAACATGCAGTCTACTGCTGTAGATTGTATTCTGTCTGTAAAATAAACCTAACCAAGCCCAGGACACCTTTCCCAGTAGCTGGCTGAGTGGATACCAACACTTTTCCTCCACTGTCTTGAGAGTGAGGACAAGTTGCAGCTCCCCACGCCGACCCTTCACCCTTCACGACCCCTCAAAAATGAATAAGAAATAAAAAATAAAAAGAAACATCTCTAATTGTTATTTTGTTTCTTCAGCACCTGATCTAACTCTCAGTTCTTGATCTCTTGTCTCTATGGCGCCACCCTTTGACTGAGGATGTTGCTCTCTGCCGTGTGAATGAAGGAAATGACATTTTTCTGGTGAGTGCACTTACTGGAGAAATGAACTAATTAGCCTAAATAATCTCAATGCACAGTGTTTCTATTTAGAGGTTCATGGAGACAAAGATTTGAATCATTAGCTAGCTTGGTAGTTCAGAAAATGTTGCTGTTCACTCAGAGAAGTGTAACATTTTTCACAAAATAGTCCAAAAAGGGAGTACTGTGATGGATATTAAGAGTTTTGCTGCTTGTTGTTGTTTTCCACAAAGCAACTGATTTCACAATTCAAGCTCAGGACAAAAAGCTACAGTCTGAATGAAAAAAATATATATATAATTATTTGAAACAGACACATAAAGGCTCAACATTGAAGGTCTTGTGGAATGAATTAAAAAAATCAAGACTGAGTCCTCAGAAACACAGCGCATATTGAAGCATAATGAGCACTCTTCCTAATGACGCTCAGGAGCCGCTGAAGTCCCATTGCTCCTCTGCAGCTACCTGCTGATGATCCGCAGAGGAATACAACAGCCGTAACAAGGCTTGATGGGGATCCCAGGAAACAGTAAGACACACAGCAATCAATAGGCCAACCTCTGAAGAAGAGCAAGGGGGGAGCCAGACTTCACAACCAATCTCCTCCGAATGCGGGAGAGTGTAGTGCTTACACCTTTGCTCTAACATGTCTTCATATAAACAAGAGAAGTACTAAAGAGGGAGAGTGTGGTGAAGAGTTGTACGAAGACGTTTAAGTCACTGACAGACAGAGACCTATGTGTGGTTGATCTGTGGAGAGCGTTAGCGTTCCCTTTTTCTATTCACAGCAGGCACCGCAACGCATCCTGGTGGCTGTCACTTCCCTCAGGCTTTGTGCGAGTATGTGTATGTGTGTGGGATGAAGGGGCGGGGAGATGTGTGTCTTTTGAGAACCAGTTCAAGCTGTAGGAAGTAGGATGTTACACCTTTTTATTTATCAAGGATTTGGGTGAAGTTTAACTTGAGGGCTGAGATTCCCAAGTGAACAGAACCATGCAGGTGAGATCGTATTCCATGAAGCCTATTTGAGACTAAATGGTTTCCACCATAAAACTTCTCCAGATCTGGTGTCACTTTGAAACTGCTCTTTAAAGTGGCAAAGAGGCATTCCATGGCTAGCAGCTGATGGAACTGCTGGTGTCTTCAGTATCATCTGTGAGTTGGCAAACTCAAGGAAATGAACCAATTTAACCAAATCAGTCAAGTGGTGTTTTATCAGTATGCTGAGTTTCTTTGAGTCTGACTTGTGTTCCTGGCCAGGATCATAACCTGATGAACACAAAAGAAAATAATTTGTCCTCACACTTGGAATAAAACAAACCTATATGACTAATTTGTCATGTCTGTCCAGTAAGACCCTGTGCTTGGATGAGGTAGTTTGTAAGGGTGCTGCAGTCTTAATGGCTAAATTGTTTTTATTATGTTTGTAATATTCACATGGACTTACAACACTGTGGTCCCAGTAAAATGATCAGGAAAAACAGACGTTCACAAATTATTTTTCTGTTTAAAACCACTTGTTTAAGGAAACATTGTTTGTTTGAAATCTAAAAGCATAATTTAAGTAAAGGATGGCAAAGTACATGTGACTTAATGTAAAGTTAAATCATTTTAGTCTTTTATTTACCCTTCATTTTATCACGATGAAAAAACCCATGAGATTAAAAACCTTGTTTTCAAGGGAATCTTGGCCACGACACAGAAATGCACACAGTTAAAAGAAAATGTCAAGGTGTAAAAAATACCTGTCATCTAACTTTTAGCTTAGATTCAAAAGCACTAATCGAGATGAGTTCAGTCAATCTACATGTTTCTTGCATCAAGTTCAAAGAAGAGAGAGGGAACAAAATCCTTCTTGCCCAATTCAGTCCAAGCAAAAGGGACAGAAAGAAGCAACAAATAGTGTAAGCAAAAGTCAACATTTCTCTGCGAAATTGCAGAAGGAGTCCAAGTAGTGCCTTGTAAATAAAAGTCTGTTAATGAGATTTCCATTGGGTAGCCAGGTCAGGCCATCCCACCCCGGAGTATAAGTCACAGTTATGTTTCGACATGGGACAAACCTCAGAGATGAGAGATGAACAGAATCAAGCATCTTGAGACATTGTGAGGAAGCAATCATACTAAAGATCTCCATATTCCGACGCAGACATAAAAGTTGCAGAGACAAGCCGCCTTTTAGCAACATGTGAAAAACACAACTTGTTAAGGAAAGAAAAAAAAAACAGTTTTACTGAGCGGAGCCCTCTCTGTCGCTGGAATGTGCAAAGTTCAGTAGGTTGCTGTCTGTGACATGGAGGGCCATCAAGGTCCTAGCAGGCTGAACTCCATGGCCTGTTACACCAAAGTGACCTCCTCTAAGTAATTACCACTGCCACTCAGCCACCCCACTCTGTTCCCACCCAAACAACATTGCCAGTGTGACGATGGATTCGTTGATGCCACTAATCACTGGCTGCCCTCTGGACAACATGCATCCCCTTTTCTCCTTCATGTCACCCTTCCACATTCATGAGCCCCTGTACGGTTCACCCTCACAGCAGATCACCTAGTTTACTTGCATAATCCTCAACAGCTAATTGTAGCAGAGGAAGGCCGCATCTTTGACAGTCATGACTGTTGGAGGTGATTTTAATGGGGAAGACACCAGATAATGGCACTGCCCTCTCGCCCTGGTTTGAGCCAGAGCCTCATTAGGGTGATCAGGGAGTGCCAGTCACAGAGGTCCACTGATGGGTTACAAGGGCACAAAACGACACACTTATTTATCTAAGAACGAGTGTCACTGAGAGATTTCTTTATGTAAACCTGCCTTCCAAAACTTCTTGCATTTAAATGATGACAAGCAGACATTGTTGTTTATGTTTTACTGAAGCAAACTGTAAATGAACAGCCAACCTGAAGCAGGTGCTTAGTTTACTGTACATGTATGCATACCACTGCCTTATTTTCATCCTTACTTAAATCAGACAACAAACATCAGTCACACTCTTCAGGGTTCACTTTAATTGACTTATTTGTGTTTGGTGTAGTTTGTTTTTCACATTGTGCTTTCTTGCAGGCGAACTGTAACCTGTAAACATGCCCAGGCAGGTCACTTTTGGGAACTCAAACCGGTCACAGAGAAGTCTAATTGCATTAGGGTTTAATTAGTAATATTAGTACTAATAAAAAATTGTATCAAGACCTGCTGTGTGAAGGTAACTTTACTTATCTAGTCTGTGTCATGATG
Source organism: Alfaro cultratus (assembly GCA_903066825.1). Lineage (NCBI taxonomy): Eukaryota > Metazoa > Chordata > Actinopteri > Cyprinodontiformes > Poeciliidae > Alfaro > Alfaro cultratus. Next base: position 5,482 of record CAEFZX010001083.1, on the reverse strand, counting down.
TGTGTTTTTGGGTCTCATTAGTTCTCTTCATCAACGCCACCTGGGCGTAATTTTCACAGCCGTTTTGTTTTCTTGATTGTATTTTTTCCAGTGGACTTCGGTTCTCCTGTGTCCCCAGTTCTTTGATGGGATCCTCTGCGTTACTCGCTGCTTTCTCAGTGTAGTTAAGATTGATGTTTATAGAGAAAGGGTACCAGTTTTGAAATTAAAAGTTATTGTCCTGTTGAACTGAGCAGGAGCTGGACTGACCTTCTTTCCCACGTTGACCAGTCATGACAGCCTGATTATAGCTCTGCTATGATGCCAGTTGGGAATTGAAGGTCCTAACTGTTCTGGGATCTGATTAACCATGTGGACAATTTCCAGTTACATTCCAATCCTTCAATCCTAAATATTATTCAACATGCTACAAAAATAATAATAATAGAAAAAAACATGTTGGAGCTGCTTTAAATATTTTAGAAATAAAATATTTCTTATTATTTTATTTCATAATAAAAATAATGTAAACATTTTGTCAGGGAGTTTTTGAGGTCTAGATGCTAATGTTGAGCTTCAAAGGATTTCTTGTCAGCAAAGCAAAAGGCGCTCTTTAAATTACAACATCATGAATGAACAAGGTGCAGTGTATGTTTAAAAGTGAAGCAATGTACAATTTCTGAACAAACAGAACATGAAGTTAGATTTTCACATATTTGTTAAAACTGTCACCATGTCCTGACAGGATGAGACAGATAGTCTGTGAACAAAAGCGAAGCTCCTCTGCTTCCTCTCTTTGATCCGTCTGCAGAAATACAACCAATCTGAACCAGGAGGAGGGGCTTAGCGCTATCAATCACTGGAGCTGCTCACAGCTTCCCCCTTGTTCTCTGCTAGGCTAGGCAAAGCTATCTCACGTCAACTAAAACTCAGAGTCTGATGATGTTTGATTACTGTGAAAAAAGTTATTGTATATCCATAGAAACCTTGTGAAAAAAGGTGGTAGAAAAGAGAAAAGAGAGTACACCACAGCCTTTAGAGCTGTGTTTTCCTACCCCGATGCTCAAGGTGCACTCTCCGGCATATTTTAGATGTTTTCCTGCTCACCAAATAATTCAGTTCTGCAAATGCCTGCTAATCAGTTACCAACTGAAATCAAGTGTACTGTTAAAGGAAAACATCTAAAACACGTGTGCCTGGAGGAGCAGGGTGGAGAAACACTGCTTTAGAGTATAATCAAGCAAAACCTGTTGAAGAAATTGCTTGACTTTCAAAGGGATTCAATTGAGACTGAAATCAGTACGTCAAGATCCTTTACTTAAAGACAAATCCCAGACATGGGGTACAAATGTTGTCTTCCACAGGAGGAAATAGAACAGACCTGACAAAATGATGCAGAGTCCTCTTTGCAGGTGACAGTGAAGTTTGGATTTCATTTGGAAATCGAGTTCCCAGAGTTCAGAGGAAGAGAGGAGTGGCACAGACTCTGCTTGAAGTTTAGTGTGTTAAGTTGCTAAGTTTCCACAATCAGTGATTCCTTGGTGCTTCTGTATGCTGACAAGCTTTATGGAGATGTTGATTTCATTTCCCACCTTGATTTGACACCAGTCCACACAACCAGAGGCAGTAAAAGTTGCCTCAATGACCAGTTCTGCTCTGCTTGATTGGCCAGCAAACTGACCTAACCTGAACCCTATAGAGAATCAATGGAATATTGTCAAGGGGAAAATGAGAGACACCAGAAGCAACAATGCAAATGAAACTTCATAATCTACTCTCCTTCCTCTGATTTAAAACCAAATCTTGGATGATTCTGATAAAGACTTTGTGATATTTTTGCATTGCTAAAACTCTCATCAACATCTTCTTAATGTTTAGGTTTTATAGAATTTGGTACATTTCTAATTTTATTTAATAGACTTTTTCAGCCAATTTTCCTGCGGGACATTTTGCAGATAAACTGAATTATTTTTGTAGACTTGAGCAAACCTTTCATGGTGCCACGTCTTTCAAGTATTTGAAGTTGTTCTTATAGGCAATATAGAACTTTCCAAGGGAAAATTAAGGGTCTATTCTATTCTATTCTATTCTATTCAAACTTATCTGGATTTAGATGTTGTGTAAAACATCACATAGAAATACACTTTGTAGAAAGTAATTGTTACACAAAAAGCTACACAAACAATAAAAATAACATATAAGACTGCCTGAAAATTGGATGTGTACGTTTAGATATCGTAAGCTGCTGCATAAGGAAACTGAGGTTTTCACCCACAAACATACGCAGGCCCATTGAACCAATTCATTTAAAGAGGGGCAGGTATTATAAAATCAATAGGCAGACCCTCGGTCTCAGTCAACAGAGAGTTAAAATGCTGTTAAACCCCAACCGAGCGGACACTCTTCCCAACCAACCAGCCTCTCTCTCATTGATTTTTTTTATTTAGCTTCCAGCAGTGATATGTCTTCCACCGCACTGAGCCTCCACAGCCTGTCAGCACATAAATCAGGCCCCATTGAGCCTTTCTTTCTCACTGTTCAGAGAGCAATATGTTAACAGAATTAAACTCTTATTTAGTCCTGCTTGCAGAGCAGTGAGCGCTGAGCCAGGGAACAAGGTTCTTCCTTTTGTGCAGTGCATTTTTAGATATGGTCTGGGCAGAGAGAGGACATGATAAAACATAATCTTCCTAAATGTTGCATAAAGGAGATATTTTTTTATGCTTTGTACTATTTCTACTCTTCAATTTTGAGCTCTATCTAAGAATACAAATTTCCATGTCAAAGGTTGTAAAAAGGTTAAAAAGATGTGTCAAAATAGGGAATCATGATGATTTGTCCAATGAGGTGGACAAAGTCAGAACAATTGTCCCCTCAGAAGTGTGTATAGTTACACAGCAAAATATTAATAGCAATATTTTTATTTATTTACCCTATTACGAAGAAAAAATATGTGTTCACTTTGAGAAGTGAACACATAGAAATACACTTTATAGAAAATAATAATCTATTTTCACTAGATTATTCATACATTTTTGAATGTCAGATTTCCAGACTAATTAATTCACAAGATAAATATTTACTTTGTAAACTGAATATTTAGTTCCTAACTAAATATTTCAGTCTGAATACGTAGCGTATGTATTTAGCTCCAAATTAATTATTTAGTTTTTAAAGCAAATATTTAGTATTCAGTTTCCAAACTAAACATTTTATTTTCAAACTAAATATTTATTTCCCAATCTGAATATTTAGCTGGTATGTACATTTGCTAATCCAGAAGTGGATTATCAAAATAAAAGCTGCATTTTGCTAACCTCTTTAAAACTCCCCTGCTGGTGGAACTGAACCACTTCAGTCGATGCTTTTCGACATGTTCATTGTGTTAGCTGAAAACATGAGACATACTACACTCACCTCCACCTACTGCATCCACATTTACCGCTGAGGTCAAGCCAGAAAACTTCTGGTTCACATTTTATTCAATATTTAGTTGCTTTAGAGCGGTAACCAAAGTTTTTACACAAACATTATATTGATTAATTTTCCTATAAATAATTTGCTCTTACAAATGAATAAACTGGGAATCTTAAACTCTGAGAGAGTGAAATTTTGCCAACGCCTTGTTGTCAATTATTAGTTTAAAATGCTTCCAGATTGCTAAATTTCCACTTCCTGGCTTCGTAGTGTAATTTCCTGTTTTAGCTTTTGTTAAACATCTTCCAGGACCATAATGACACTTGTTGTAATAGCAGGATAAGTCAAGGGCAAATCTTCTGGGCTGTATGATTGATAGGAGGAGTGAAGGACAGGCCCAAATGTGCATTAGTTGTGTAGTGCACTACTTTGTTACTGTGTAACCTTTGGACCTTACAGTCTTTCTTTCCTCAGCAGGGTTAACTACCGGCTCCTCTATTCATTATATAATAATTACAAGACACCCGGTAGCAGCAGACCAACAACATTGTCTTTTTGTTTTCTCTGTAGGCTGATTGAAGGCTGACACAAATCATTTTGACCAAATCCAACCTGAATTTTGCGTTGGGATCGGGCTACAAACCTAAACCCGACTGTGGAATGACCTTAAACTGGCAGTTCATCCTTGAAAACCATCCAATGTGGCAGAATTAAAGCAATTCTGCAAAGAATGTGGAGTCACTGCCAGCACTACAGTCACTTGATTTGTCAGATTTTCCCAAGTGTTTCTTATGTTTAGGGTGCCATGACGGGATGCTTGGCCATGTGTTTTTACCTTCATTAGCTAATTCACCATTTCAAAAATGTATGTAGTCTGTACTTTGATATTACTTTTTGTTTGACCACTTGAAACACTTAATTGTGAAAAAAAAAGAGTATGTGGGCAAATAATTATTTTAAAAACATTGATATCCAAAAGAATGGTGTTTGTGTGTGTGGGTGTGGGTGTGTGTGGCCTTGTATTCCATACATTGTAAAGGCCATTTTCCTAACGCATACCATGTTACAATGACTTATTGCTCCTTAAGGGACCCATAGGAAAAAGTGCTGCTTTTGGGTTAGGGGCTAGGCTTAATGTGTGAATTGAGTTTAAGTTAAGTTTAGGGTTAATCATGTACAGGTAATGCTTACGTTTAGGGTAAGGGTCAAGAAATGAATGAACAATTAATGGAAGTCAATGCTTGTTAAGATAGAGAGACATACAGTGTGTGTGTGTCTGTGTGTGTTGGTGTGCATATGTGTGTGTGTGGATTTTGGCTAAAACTTCTATGTTGTCACCATGACAACATAGACACCATGTTGTCACCTGACAGCATTTTTTTTTTTTTTTACTATTTTTACCCGTCAAATTCTAATCATATTAACAAAGGCTATTCAGTCACACTTTTATTCGGTTTAGTTAATATTCACCTAGTTGAACCGTGAATCCAGATCCCATCACACATGAAACAAATAAACACATCTAACTTTTTCTCTGTAGTGACAAAAACCACTGACTGTGGCCCCAAAAACTTAGAATAAATGAAATTAAACAACTCCACTTAAATTACCAGCACTTCACCTGCTGGGGTCTGAACACACAGTGCCTTACAAATCTGCGTTAGTTCACCATTCAGCTGGATCTGTCTGATCCAAAGATTTTTTTATTGATTGATTTTAGTTGCCTCTGCGATGAAATCTTTGCATAAAATCTATAATGTCTGCCCATGTGCACCAGTCAAGGGTGTGAATTATAACCTGTCAACAGTGATGGCATAGTTACTTTGAAAAAGTAACTTTAATCGGATTACACCTTGAAAACGTAACTTAGTTAGATTACTGACTACTTGATTTGGAAAGTAACTAAGTTGCATTAAAAGTAACTGTTTTAGTTACTTTCAGCAGATGCTAACAACAACGTTGTGAAAATGACATTGATCTTTGCCAATTCTTAATTGCAAGTTATTATATAATGGTAACATCAACAATGTGTCTTCACTTATAAGGTTGAATTGAAGGGGAGATTGTTTAATGGTTACAACAGTAT
>CAEFZX010001078.1:0-40669 GCA_903066825.1 Alfaro cultratus | reverse complement strand
TAAATCTGCCCACAGCCTGGATCATTTTAAATCGCTTCTTAAAACTCATTTTTATTCTTTGGCTTTTATTTGAAGTAGTGTCTGATACTCTGTTTTGTCAATTAGTGTTATTGTCTTTCTTGTACAGCACTTTGGTGCAGTTTTTAAAGTGCTATATGAATAAATTTGACATTGACATTGACATTGAAGGAGGAGATGTGCTACTTTATGTAGGAATATCAACCAAAACCCCAGCAAAATACATTGATGCTTTTGGTAGTGATATTTCACCAATGTGAAAAATTTCAGAATACATAATCATATTTACAATACTTTTGCATAGTATTCTTTTTTTCTACAGTATGATCATCTTAAAATTGTCCAGATCCTAATCCTAAATCGAATTTAAGCAGATGCCATTTCTTTCTGAAAAGAAACATACAGTAACTTTTAATGAAATTTTAAAAAGCTCCTTTCCCTGATGTCACTCTAGTTTACTGAAACGTTTTGCCCTCTTCTCTTACAAAAAGGAGCAGTTAGGTGACAGAAGCAATATATTGTAGCAGAGAAGAAAAACCTGCCCTGTCAGTCACTATCTTTTTACCAAGACGCTGCCCTCCCCCCTTAATCATAGTTTTCATATCTGTACATTGAAAATTTGTTTCCCAAGGACAATGTCATAAACTTGCTATTTTCTGAGATTTTTACCTGCCGGTGCTGCTCTCTAAGTCCACTCCATTGGAGAGCTTGATGGAAACTGGAAATGGGGACGCTGAAAGGTGAAAGATTTGGGGGAATGTATAGTTATTGTTCACTTTGAATATGTAATCATTTATAGTGCACTAAGGTGTTGACACTAAAACTGTGAAGTGTATCTTTAGGGGCTGCAGGTGTGAAATATAAAAGATGTAGTGATTTAGTTAGGTTTTGTTTCCAGATCAGGTTTTATGCACCAACAACAGCAGTGAAGAAAAATACAAAATAAATACCATATGTGAAGAGCCTGTTCTGCTCAGATAGCACACCAGGGGTCCAACATATAAGTAAATATATTTGCTGATAATTTTTAAACTTTTCTGCTCTGCTGCTATAGAACAGTAATTGTCATCTGTGGGGCTTTGTGCCAGATCTGACCTTGTCATAACCCAGCTCAGAAAGTATTAATGATGATGTCCTTTTGAATCTAAAATGTGCTTTAAACAGAGTCCTGAATTAAATATTTTTAAGTATGTATATGTATATACTGTATATATTATCAGTCATGCCTGCTTTTAATTTTGGAGTTTCTGCTGAAGTTGTTTTGTAACTGGCATAAAATGTAAGAGAAAAACAAATAGTGTCTCACTTACCTTCCGATTAATTTGGAGTTCTATGCCATGGAGAAACAAAGGGAAGTTTGCACTTGGCAATTTGAATTACTTTGTTTCTATAGTTTTCTAATTTCTGCAACAATGCAGCTGCTTTAACTTACTGTTAGATTTTAGCTTTTGAAAACAAAACACATCTTCAAAACCTACAAATTTGAAACAAAATAATTTTTTATTAGCTGGTGGATAGACCATCCACTGGTTTGTTCAGATAAACTCTGAATTATTATCTGTTGTCACACTTTGTCTTATTGTAAACTTACATTTTATACTCACTTTGTAGTAAGTTCAAATTAGCCATTGCATATTTGATCTTTTAACTTTGTTGTCAGTGTAAGTACAGATATGCAATATAACCTGTTCATTTGTTCATGTCCAGCTTGGGATATTCTTAGATGATGAGTTTAATTTAGTGACACCACTTGCAAAGTTTAGGATTAAAGAGTAGCATTAAGCTTTTAGTGCAAAACTAAGCTGCACTTACTGGCTCACGGTAAACCTTTAATGGACTCCACTCGGTTTTACGTACAGTGAGCTGCAAGGACGGGGAAGGAAAACTTCCAAAAGGAGGTTGTTAACTTTAAAAACAGTCTGTATTTTAACAGCATCAAGGTTAGAGCCACAGAATTCATTGCTTTGACTGATTTGACTTAGAATACGCTGCAGTAAACCAGTGGCTCAACTTTAATTAACTCGTTCTGCTTCCCCGGACAAAACTCTGAGACTCAGAGTCCTGCTTACTTATTAAAACAAGTACTATTTTATGTTGTATTGCAGCAAATTACATTTCTCTGGGGTGATTGTTTTTGATACAACACGGTGTTATCTTTAACTTTTTAAACATACAATTGTTTGCTAATTAGAGGGGAGCAAATTAACATATGCTCTTCTGTTTGATGTACAGTGTAACAATACTTTGATAGTAATTGTGTTCACTCTTTGCATAAATTGGCCAGTATCTTGTGCCGAGTTCAAAAGAAACAGGGCTGAGTTTAGAAAAACATTCTGGAATTTAAATAATGTGCCCCAATTTTCTTGCATGTTTGTTTTTCAGTGCAGATATTAATGAATTAACATTTTAAACAATCCATCTTATTTTTAACTCAATTAAATGTTAAAAGACCATTTTAACTAATATGCGCTGCATGTTCTCCTCGCTTTGTGTGATGCACAACAAAAGATTGATTACAAATAAGAGCAATGATCAAAAACATGATAATCAAATTGCAACAAAGAGCTTAAAATTGCAACTCTAATGCAATAGAATAGAACATGTGTTGCAAATTACTCCCGCAGTGTTACTTTGTGTTTGTTTGCACATAAACTTACTTTCCTATTTGTATGCATGTGCTTGTTGTTGAATAGATGATTATGATCCATACCATACATGCTAAATTATCTTTTTTTGGCTTTTATATTTCCAACAATTGGCATCCTTGACTTTAGTGAATAGAAGAATCAGACCAGCAGACCCAACAAAGCTGTATCTGATTTAGATTAAATAGATCTTCATATGACCTCACCACACAAACCAGGGGACGTATTTTACCAGTTGAGGGTTTAAACAAAATTTAATAACCCAGTGCCAGTCAGTTGTAACCAGGTGACTTGGAATCAATGCTATCCTTCCTGTTCAGTGGTCAAAGCATTGTTTTTAACCTGCTTCTAGAATTTCCACAATTTATATTTGACCTTTCTGTTGTGTTCCTTGGTCTGTATGAAGTCGTTTGCCTACTCCTGTTCTCTAACATGTTATCCCAGCAACCCTGTAATTAACCTGTAGTAAACAGTAGGGAAACCCTGATAAATGAGGCACCTGCTTGTAATGGATTTTAAGGCTATCAGGAAAAACGGTGCTGAAAAGAAATACATGCGTTGGCACCTAAACATAGGAGGAAATCAAGCAACTGTTTCCTCAAACTGTGTGAGTAAATATTTGTTTTTGCTGTTGCCTGATTAATTTGTAAAGTCTCTGTTATCTTTTATTTATTTATTTATTTTTTATTTTACCTCACAAACTAAAAATTGATTTAAGAAAGAAAAGCTAAATTTAATCATACACTCTTTCACTTCTGAGTGTCTCAGCTTGATTTGGAAATAAAAGTCTCTTCATCTCTATGTGATCTGTCCAGTAAGACATCTATAGAGAGGAGCAGTAAATTTATAAAATTCTGGATTGGCTTTTAAAATTTCATAAAAGAGCTATATATTTATTACTCACTGTAAATGAAAAAAAAAAATAAAAATCTCTGATTTTCTCTATTCACAGAAACACCCAAACACATTTCAGTTTCCTGAAGCCTTTATTTGTTTCTCCAGTTTATAGAAACAGCATCCCAGTGACTGTTTTTTGCTAAGGCCAACCAATTAATAAATAGGCTTATTAAACAAGATCAATCTGAAACAGCATACACTGGCAAAAAAAATAACTCGAAGGAACATTAACCTTAAACAATCATACTCCCTACTTTCTATTATTGTGATTTTTTTTTGTGGTGGTCTGTTAGGTTGGATGATTAGTTTTATTTTTTCCCACTTTGCTGCCTCATTTGATGGCATAAAATGCAGCATTTATGCACAAATGGGGCAGAGAGTGTGACATAATTGCATGTCACCCTTTTAAGTTTTGAAAACCATGTATCATTTTCCTTTCACTTCACAGTTACGCACGATATTATGTGTAGGTCTACCAGAATCAACAGCAAATGAAATACATTGAGGTTTGTAGTTACAAAGTAAGAAAATATGTAAAAGTTCAGAGATTTAAAACTTTTTTTCATATTCATTAACCAGCTGTCCTAACAGTTTACTAATCTCTCCATTGAGCTATTTTGTTTCCTTATGAAACAAATTTTCTTACATTTCCAATTCTTAAATAAAAAAATCAAATTTAAGAGATCCCAGTATCAGATCGCATATAGTCTGTCGCATGTGTGAGACAAGTAGAACTGTCAGTTTTAAAAAGATGTATGACTTGAGCTGTTATTATGATAAACAGGGCAGTTCAATTCTTGGGAGTGAGCCGCAGCCCACTTCTCGTTGGTCAAGCAAGAGGTCGTCACCAGCCATTGTCATCCAGCCGCTGAGGATGGGCCCCCAAATCATGTTGTCAATGTTGATGCGTCAAGATCTCCCTCTGGCAAAAATTGAATGCTCCGAAATTGTTTTGATTGATGCCTTGACCACATTATGCCCGGTCCTCGTGATGTGTCCTTACCCCCACTTTTAACGGCATAGCAACACAAACACTTGTGTGTTGCTGGGGAGAGGTGTACTTTAAAAAGTTATTTTGTGCCTGTAGTAAGTTGGTCCATATTGGCATTGTGTTCATCTTGTCCAAGCATCTAGTGAGTCCATCAGCCTTGAAATTTCTAGGACTTTAACTGTCTCTTTATATTTTCTTGGTGTATGTTTAGTGGCACAGTTCAATCAGTGCTCAGAGCTTGTTGTTCTCACTGTTTCCATTGAGGCTAAAGGATTACATTTTTGCCTGAAGGTGAATGCACAGCTTGTACATTCAATGAATGCCACAATGGATTTGAACAGAAAAAAAACCCAACAAAAAACTTTTTTCATTGCGACCAAAAGTGCAGGCTTTTTTGTCTCCAAGGGCATAACATTCTTGGACCCTGGGTACTAGCCATGAGTTTTATGAACATGAAATATCTTCTTTTGTCTGTTATTCTTTTCATTATGTTCCCCTTGCCTCTTTTATTCTCTGCTTTCCTCCTGGTCTTGTCGGCTCCTAGTTGCTCTCTTTGTGTGTAGCTGTTTGTGCCTTTAGATTTTTAATAGGTTAGTTCTGTCTACTTCCCCAATTTTGTTTTTCATTTCATCAAATTTTGAAAGCATGGTTTTGACGCAAGTGATTAAGGCTATGGAGAATGTGTTTCTTTCTGGTTATGCATTTACATTTAATAAAAACATAAAATGAAAACAAGCTCTTGAGATTGTTTTCCTGAGTGAGTGTAGATAGAACCTTGTATTTCACCCTTTAGCTGCTTTTTGTTGCCTACACTGGGTATGAAACAAGTGCAAGCTGAGCTTTACAAAGATGGTCCAGTTTACTGAAATTCTTCATCATCTTTACAGCATTTCACCTTCCCTGTACTCATCAATCAACTTTGTACTTTTCTTTAATGTATTTAACAAAAAAAGGATAAAAGAGAAAACAACAGTTACAACTTTGTCCTCTTCTTTCTCTCCTCTTTCTTTCTTTGTCTGTGTTTGCAGGGCCTGTTCATCTTTCTGATATATGGGGTGTACAACACAGAGGTAAGTCTGCATTGTGTCTCAAGGCTGTCGGAGTGAATGAGAGAAATGACAAGTTTCTGATGGGCTTTTTGCTTAAATGCTGTGTGGGTGGGGTGACAGAGTGTGTGCGTGTGTGAACGCGTTTTGTGCGGGTGAGTGGAGTGAGGGGAGGGGACATCGTTTCCACGCGAGCGTCCCACTGCCCTTCATGCTTGGACTAACTTATATGCATCCGAGTCCGACCATTTAACACTGACACGCTGCGCTTCTCAGCCACTCATTCCTCACCCACATTGGCTAATATTTCACTGCCTCTTTAAGTTTTTAAACTCACGGTCCTCCATTTAGCATCCTGACAAAGCTCCCGACCAGGGCTTTGCATGGCCCAGTGCAGGATGGGGGAAAAAAAACAAAAAACAACAACAATGCAACAAACAGTTTCCAATGAATAATTGAAAGCAATAACAATATTGGGATGTGATTGCTATTTAAAGTGATTCTAGCAGTAGTGCTTAAACTTGTTATAGCAAAGACCACCTTTGTAAACAATACCAAAAATGTGCCACCTGCTGGCAATTATTAAAGCGTAAGACCTGCTGTTTAATTATGCATCCCCTTTTATGCTCAGATATTCAAATTATAACCAAGCTAGGTTAACATTGGGTCTGACGTCATTAAGAGATTCGTGTAGTAGGCAGCCAGGTGTACTTGTACATTGTGTTTTGTTTCCCCCCTAAGTTTGTAGTGGGTAGTCTTGAAATACTCTCCACAACATTTTTGTCTCTCTGTAAAGGAAAGCTCAGTGTCTCTGGGGTCTAAAATGTGACCTACGAGACCATGTGCTGCTCTCATAAGGTTATTCTACTGGCCCATGACCACAATTAAAGAATGGTTAGAATTTGTCTCATCAACACATGTGATTCATGGCGAAAGCCACAAAAAATTTTAGAGTGAAATTTTGACCAACGTTCAACAAAGATGCCACCAACTTTTTGTTCAACCCAAAAAGTATTGTTGAGCACATGATATTTCTCTCTCATTAACAGCGTTTTTCTCCCCCCTTCATTTTAATACACTATAGAACTACAAACATCTGGTAAAGCAGACTCAGACTCATGTGAGTCATGTGAGTCTGAGTCTGCACCTTCCTAAAATGCAACACATTTTTATAATTCATTCATTTTGAATGTATAAACACATTTTTTAAGCCCTGGTGTTCATATTTTAGTTACACAACCACTGGGTCTGGTGGACCCACTGTATTTCATTGCTGAAATTCAACACAACCGAAGATGTTTTACATTAAAACACAAAAAAGATGATCACTTCACTTCAATTACATCAATATAAACAGCAAATATGGTTTAGTGTTACCTTTTAATTTTAAAATAAAACATTTAAAGAAAAAAAGTACAGCTCATTCATATTAGCTCTATCACAAAAGCATGTACATTAAAAAAGGACACAATTTATATTCCATATGTAAGTAAACATGTTTATTTTTAGATTTTCCTGTAAATTGCTATAACATATTTTATTTAAATCTTTTTTTTTTTTTTTTTTGACCAGGTGCAGAGGAGATTCATATGCACAAACATCCTTGTACTGTGCAGTCCGAGGACTGACATTTTTCATAATATTAACCATTCCAAGTACATTTGTAACCCAAGCCTTTACCAAAGCTTTATTCACACCATAACTCAAACCTAAAGTAGAGCTCGGTAGAATTTAAAAAAGTGAAGATCAGAAAAATGTTCTCACTTTCCACAAATAACCTCCTTTTGTTGGTAAAAATGGTTATAATGGGAATATATACCAATACCCCAACCCTCCACACACAAACAACAGGCCTAGAAAGAAGCACAACCAGAAGAATCACAATTTTATCAACTCTGGGTTTGGTGGACCCAAACATCCAGAGTGTAATGTAAATCTATTGGAGGCAGGGTATGGTGGGTGGTCGTCAATTATGTTTTTCACAGAAAGTGACCCGAGGCCAATGAATCTCAGTTTGAAAGAAATGATCTCCTCTATATGTTTTACTATGATAAAAAGAGAAAATGGTTTCTACAGACTTGAATAGAAAGGGTTCAAACACTTGTATGCAGTATTTCAAATGATGTAATTTATCATCAAAGTATAATTTAATTTTTGAAGCATAAAGGTGCTAACACATCATGTAAAGAAGCAGAGTGCATTTAAATTTCCATGCAATACAATGAAAGCATGTCTAACAAGCACTTTTCTTGTCTGTGGCCTAAATGAAGCCCAGTTGACGAGTCTTCAGTTCTGATGAATACAAAGGTCATTTGTCTTATTGTTGTTTCAGATGATGCATTTACAAGGTAAATGGGCAAAATTACATGACCTTCCACTTTTCAGTTTTTATCTAACTTCCTCAGTTCCTCAGTACCTCCGTCCATCTGAACATCCAAGATTGCATTGGTCTCACACAACATTTCAATTTCCTGTCTTTAGTTTGTATTTCCTCTTTCTTGCTTGTATTCATGTCTTCTTCAGAGCATGAAAAGGTGTCCCTGAGTCATAGCCAATCTATTGACAATACAGATGCTGTGAAGGTTGACCTTTTATATTGTAAAATAAATTAACATGCATTCCTGCTTGAGTAGCCTTTTTAATGTGCAGAAATAATTTGCAGTCTCTGAAGTTGTCTTTGACCTTGAGGTTTTCATGTTATTTGTACAGCTTATGTTCCAATTTAATAAAGGAACCTCCTTTTCTGTTAAGACTCACAGAAACCTCTTTGAACTACAGATCTGTACATATTACTCCTTCCAAACCTCCATCACCTTTAGAAGAAACCTATTTTGTTTGGACTCACCCTGTTTGTCTCATGTATTGGGTGTTAGTCAGATTTTTACAATCTAACATCCATTTTGTTTACAAAATTCTATGGAAGATATTCAGACACAATTTCTATCAGTATTCAAAATATTTATTGCTTCTTGACTTCCAGTAAGATGATGAGCCAAGGATGTAGTTATCTTTTGCTTTTATTTAAGCTAATATTTTTTTAGAAATGGGCAGGAGCTCCTTTTTCTGTTAAATTCTTGGACGCAAGAGATGTCATTGCTGAAGCCACTTCACAGTGGATTGAAGCCACACTACTAAATCAAAAATTAGCCATAAGATAGACAGTGTTTGAAAGGTCTTCTTGAGTCCTTCAAGAATGGAGTTGATCCTATAATATGCATGGTAGCAGCAGAAGCTGCTTTGGCTTCAACCAAAGGATCTCAACATGGAGTTCCAGCCAAAATCAATTGATACTCTGCTATAGTCTGGTCCATTTGCACATAAAAATTGGTGCATGACGTGTTCCCTACTTGAGTAGTGGTTATAGCTTGGGAATGGCAACATACCTCCAGATGGCAGTGCTCTGTATAGAAAACTGAATCCTCCATGTTCCTGAAAAGCCAATGACAGTTTTGATGTGGCTTCTTCCTTCACATGAAGGGTAAAACATCATATAGTTATACATGCATGTGGAGTCCTTCCACATACATGTGTAATAGAAATGTTCACAGATTAAAAGGTCTAAGTTAAAAAGTTAACAGACATATGTGATAGGGAGCATGGTCATGAAACCACAAAGAAACGCCTATTTCACTGAAATTAAGAAGCAATTTCCCTCATACTGACAACTATATTTTTCAGTCTGAATGTAAAATAAGAAACCAGTATTAGATAATTCTCAATTTGTTGATGGGTGTCCTTGTCAACAAAATTCCAGTGAATGGATAAGACTGTCTATCAGCACTCTTGCTCATTCCAAGCTTGTCTCCAGCTATCTGTGTTAAAATGAAAATAAAAAAGGTGACTATAGATATGCTGACAAGTATCCAAAAAAAAATTGAGATCACTCAATTTTTAACTTTACTTTTAAATATTTTCCTTTTAAAACTAATTAATGAGGAAATATGACTTTGATATGCAAAAGTTGGTGGTGAATTAACTTGCACCTTAAAGTCAGATTGTGGATTAACAAGCCTGGTTTTTCAGCTGAACAATAAACTGTGGTATGAGGCATAAACTGCATCTGCTGCTATTATACTCAAAATGCAATGCTTAATTGCTAATTACCTGACAATAGCTTCCCATTATTCATTGCAATTAGCTTTTCCTTGGTGGTCACCTTGTAATCCCACGCTTTGATGACCTTTTATTTCCATCAACTCCAAGGATTTCAGCAGGTGTTGTTGGGTGCACTGCTTTTATATGGAAATTGCATCGCAACCATTTACATGCTTTGCATCAGTTCTAAACCTTGAGTCTACTCAAACCCCCTTAAACACGTTACAATAATCTAAAACAATGCCCTTCCCCTCATTGTCAAATGCTTAATTAAGTCGTGTCAAGTAATTGTCTCAGCATGCTGGCTGTTTTTGATATCAGTGAAATCCTGAAGTCGTAATTTCCCATTTAAATAATGTTATACAGTGTTGTTTTACTCGCATGCATACTCTGTTGAAGGCCTTGTTAAGATGTTGTCAGAAATAATAACACTGTTTACTTCTGATTCTGCTCTTCCTTCTATTTATAGAAGGTTCAGCAGTGGTTTGTATGCAAAACATCCATTGT
The DNA here is from genome assembly GCA_903066825.1 of Alfaro cultratus. Lineage (NCBI taxonomy): Eukaryota > Metazoa > Chordata > Actinopteri > Cyprinodontiformes > Poeciliidae > Alfaro > Alfaro cultratus. The sequence continues at coordinate 30,470 of CAEFZX010001078.1, read as the reverse complement.
ATACTCATGCTGTCTCTAGAACATGTGTGTGATTGGCGCGGTGTCATAACTTATATTGCTTGGTGACTTAATGAAGCCATAAGCCATAATGCATATTCACTAATGTTGTGGGCTGGGCTGGGACAGACTGCAGAGATGAGTGCCCAGCCGCTACAAATTTCCAGTGTGTACTGATGGTGTGCATGAAAATGGCACAGGCACACACACAGGCATGTAGAACTCATAATTACCTTAAAGGTTTTTATGGAAGTCTTCTGTTCAGGTAGTAGCTACACTATATCTGGTTGGGATATGCGATCTGCTCGTTGCTTTATATGTGATCTGCTGCAATGCGTTTGCCATAACTTTGAGCATAGAGTATAGAGATGTCAAATACTTTGTGTTATAGGAAACTCTTTCTAACAATTGTAAGAAAGACAGCAACAATAAAACAAAAATTCTTCCAAGTTCCTAAAGTGAGACAAAGACGAACTCAGATGGGCATCAACACATGATATAAAATACCAAAGCTCCTTCTCAGAAACTCATTCAACCTGTGAAAAACTCAGAACCAAACCTGACTCAAAAGTTTTAGAAGTATTTAGCAGCAAAAACACAGTTACTCTCTGTTTTTGTTTTTTTTTACCTTATAAGACATAATTTTTTTTTTGTTTTGTAGATGTTGAATAGATTTTCAAGTTTGGATTTACGCGGTGGTACAACGACACTCATTACTCATTTCAGTCATTGTATTTAAAGTTTAGGCCTTTGTTTGGGAATATTTAATCTTCTTCTAAATGTAGTCGCAAATTAATGTCAAGCCACAACTATGCCAGTTGTGGAATTATATTGTTTTTATTTTTTATTTTATTTTTTCTGTTTTGTCCATGTTGATGACCAGCAACTTTTTTGAGTTTATTCTTTGGATCATGTCTGATGTCTTTGTTTGTTTTTACTTAACATGCTCCTGAATGCATCAAAGAAGGAAACTGACATTGCTGATAATTACTTAATCGGTTACAATTGTTAGGTAGCACCATGCTTCTTTTTATCTTTTCAATACCTGGGGAAATAGTTTTGGTAAAATGAACCTTTTCCACGTGGACTAAATTTTCACAAAAAGTTTTCCCAATAAAATTATGGCGTCCTTTATTATTTGAGTATTGATAATTTTCTCTGTACACATGCGTGTTTGTGTATATGTGCTGTGTATTTTTAACATCAGTGACACGCTTTTGTGATGTTATATGTGTGTTAAATAAAGGTGTGCAAGTACACAGTTTCATCTCGAGTGTAAAAATGCAATCTGTTCTGCTAGGGCGGTCCCTTCTCCTCCAATAGCTCCATTTGTTGGCCCCTCCGCTCCATGTTGACAGATGATAGCTTGAAGTCGTCTCCTTAGTGTGCCAGCTCTATGTGTCACTTTCAAGTCCCATTAGCACTGGGACACACTGGAACACCCTCACATGCACATCTACACCGTGCCATCTCCTCCATGATATTGTCTGCAGATTAATTCTAAAAATATGCTATTATTCTTTTTCTCTTTAGTATTCTTCCTCCTCTTATGTACTTGACTATGCCCACAGGAAAATTCAATTTAGGTTTTATTTATTAAGACATGGTTAACTGAGTTTAGATAAATAGTTGCTACTTTTGTTTAATTCTCTTTCTTCCAGGTATGGAGTACTGTCAACAGGATCAAAGAGAGAAGAAAAGCACTTAATTTGTCTGTAAGTCATTCTAAGTTTTCAGTTGAAGGAATGTTCATGCAGGTTCATATGCTTTTATGAATTTTGTTGATTATGTGTGTAACTAACTGTATTTTACTTCTCGTGGGAGAAAACCCCCCAACTCATTCAGTGCCAATGAAAGCCAGCTTCAAAGCAGCATCTAATAACCTTTTACTGGTCGACAGTCTATGTTAGATGCCCTTATACATCAAACATAGACCCTCCATAATAGCCCCCACACCCCTTCAGCCCTTCCTCCCTCTCCCAATTGCATTACCTTCATCCCAGCAATGTCAGGTTCTGCAGTGGGTTACAAGTTTCTAATCCTGGACAAGCCGTCCCCAGACATTAAAGTGTCAGAGCAGTATTTATACCTGCTTGGACTCTGCTGTTTAGCTGAAACTGTGGGATATTGCTAGTGTGTGTTTGTGTGTCTGTGCAAGAAGAAAGATTGTTGCCAACACAGCACCTTTTAAAAGTCTGACACATGCAAAGACACAACTCCTGCACTTAAAGGTGCAATTATGAACCTAAGCCCTTTACAAACACCCACTCATCACTCTAACCTCTTCTGCCAATGGTGCGTTGTGTGTATCCTCCATCTCATGTGCACACACAGACACAATGCTTCTGGTCATGGTGTTGTGTCACACTTAATCTCCAGAAATACTTTGTCCTGCTCCTCCCTCTGCACTCTGACCCACACACACGTGCTTTAACCCTTCTCTTGAAGGCATTTATGAGTAGGAGATTGAAAACTGAGAATGCTGTTACACCTTCCCTTTGACTCTTCTTTGCCAAAAAATGGACAGAGTAAAGATGGGAGGAAATAAACAAATAGATAAGCTAAAATGTGCATGTGTATATGTCAGTGTGGAGGGGGGTTTGCCACCAGGTGCAGTCTGATATATGTGCTTCTCCTGTTATCAGTGAGGGACCCCCATCTTGAGTCATTTTTACTGCATCCTCTCCCCTTCCGTGGTGGCAATTTTCCAATCTTGCCAGGTTCCGCTACCAGAATGCATTTTTTTAAGCCATCGCTGCTGCCTGATAGTTTTTAGCTAATGCTGTTTTATGCTATAAATCCTGCTCGAAATACTGTAACCCCCTGTCCTGTGGTTAGATAGGAGACATTTGGCTCTAGATGACCGCACATGCCCCTATATATCCTCTTGTTGTAAAACATAGGATTGGGTATTGTGCCTTTTGAGGTGAGGCGCAAAGAGGATTTTTGATGCTGTTACAGCATATGGGGTCATTTGGAGACATATTGGTCTTGTCACAGATAAAGGGGTTTATATGGTTTATTATATGCCTGTGAAGATTTAATCCAATGAGATAATTCACGTCAACTGCATTTTAAGGACTTGAATTGAGAAAAACTGTATGGAACGCTTAGTGTCCCTTTCATTTCTTAAACATTAACAATGAGTGTAGTCTAGATAAAGTCACGCTACCTTTGCGTAAAGGATACGATAAGATGATCAGTTTCAATTGGGATTTACTTGGAAAAGGTGAAACAGATGTGTAATTTTTTTACTATTTTGACAATACACAAAGTTGCAGTCATTTAAATGAAGGATCAATTTCTTAACTTACAAATGTTATTTTACTGCAATGAGACATGCATAACCTTGACAATATCTTGAATAAATTCCATCAAACACAATCAGGAAATCTCCCCTCTTAAATCCCACACTACAGTCAACCTCTTTTGACCTCTTCCTTATTGTTGTTCTATATTCAGCTGTACAACTCCTGCTCTATTTTTTTAACCCCTGTGGTGTATGGTTATATATGTACTCACACATACATGGCCACTTTTAGCAGTGTCACCAGCTCATTTGATACCACATACCTCTTGGCCTACCCTGACCTCCTTCTTCCAGACACACACACACACACACACACACACACACACACACACACACACACACACACACACACACACACACACACACACAGCCGGATTGCTTTGTGAAATAAAACTGTCAATTGCCAAGTCCAAATAAAAAACACCCTCCATCCCCCTTCCCACTACTTCACGCCCATGACACCCTTGAAATATAGATATAAATGAGAAAGGGATTAGTTTTTTTTTTTTTTTTAAATCTTCTCTCATGTTTTGATATATCAGTTGGAATCAATCAGATAAATGTTTTTACGGGTAGACAGTTGAAACTGGGTACACATTGTTTTGGGACTCATCTAATCAAAGTTAATATTGTGATTTGGCATTTTGGTTAGAAAAGGTTTATTGCAACATGCATCTGTGCATTTATCTGTATTCTTTTGATTGCCTTTTTGGCATATACAATGAAGCTGTAAATTTACAATAGGAAACAACTGAATAGCACACCCTGATAATTTTCCATTTAATGAAACCACATCTGAACCTGTGTAGCACCCAACTCTATGTTGGAGGTTTTGTGTGTGTGTGTGCGTGTGTGTGTGTGTGTGTGTAGGTGTGTGTGTGTGTGTGTGTGTGTGTGTGAATGATGATCTTTTGGGTGACCTTGGACAAGGCAAAGCTTGTGCAAATCAAGACACTGTCCAATTCTAACTTAGACAAAAACTGCTCCTGTTAGATGTTGTAACAATTCAAAAATAAAAGAAAACATGGCAAACAATTGTATTTAAGATTATTTTTAATGTCATTGACTATGAAGAAAAAAACACAAACAAAGGTACTGTATTGACATTTTGTGTTAACGTGGGCCTGTTTTTAATGGTAAGAAAAACACAAATTAAACAGACATTTAAAAAATAATAATGGTCGAGCAAATCACAATGTTCATAATCCTTGATTAGATAACTAATCATCAGCCCATGAATCTGATCATATGAGATTGCTTAACTGTCTTTTTTTGTAGAACTGTGCCAGCTCCCGACCATCCAGTTCTTTGACCACTTCCCGTCCTGTAAGTTATCCGCTTGGATCAACCCCTAGCCAGGAGGAAGAGACCTACCCGTGCAACAGCATGTCCTGCAATAGGACGGAGGAAGAGAAGAGCAGAGGTGAGCATTTAATTTTATTTCAACAGTTTTTATTACTTTTGCCACCATTTTAACAAACAGAAGTAAAAACTGTTATGAAAGCACGATTTAAAATATTACAATTATTAACGTGTGTGATTAGAAACAATAGATGCACACATTAGACCACAGTTTGGCGAACAACGTGTTCTATGCAGAATCCTGTTTTTCTAGAATAAATGTCAATGTATTAAAACTGTTTTGTGTACCTTGACTTTTGAACTTTGTGTAAATAATTTTCAACTTAGTTGAAGAAGTTTAGCTAGAAAAGATTAGGCTGAATGGAAAACTCAGATGTCAAGGAAACTTGATTGCTATGGGTCAGTGGCCATGCAATTTGCTGTATCTCCTTAGACACAAAAAGCTTTTATCAATTGGAATATCTGAACCTGACCTTTTTTTTGTAAAGTTCCTTGAGATGATTATAATGTATTAGTGCTTTATGATAAATTCCCTTTGAAACAGAATTTTAACGCTGTAAATTGGACAGCCATACTTTTGTCTAAGTGTTAAATTAGGTAGAAACCCTTTCAGATGAATAACACCACACTGAGTGCTTTATTTGATTAAACCCAAAATGCAAAAACAGTGCATGAATACAAACAAATACTGTATGATTTAAGCATGTATGCCCCTCTGTAGTGTACACGTCTTTGCCCTTAAACAATTTTCAAATAGTTTTTTAATGTATTGCCCACCCAACAATACACTAAAAAAGAGCTGGTACAAGTTTTTGAGCATTCTCTTTTTTTCTTCATAGAATTTGTCACAGCATTTCAAATGGTTTTACATTGTGTTTGTTTGAGATTATCATCCCAATGGGTAACTTAAATTTCAACCAACCTTCTTCTGTTGCACCAATGTCCTCAGATTGACTCTTCATAGAATAATTGTAGTTTTTTTAGTCATTATGAGAAGTAGTAATAGACTTACAGCCACATCCCTTTTCATTTTCTTCAAATTAGCAGAATTGCCTCCAGAATATGTTGCAGGTTAAGGGTGTTGGCTGATTTTAGATTGCAATAGTATAAAGTTATGCCCCATGTCTGTTCCTTCGCTGGTATTTCATCCAGACTTCGTAGCAAGGCATTCTGAAATAGAAAATAGTGGCTGGCTTGTTGAGTGAAATCAGACATCAGAAGTACCCTATTCAACTTTAACACTAACCAGACTTCCTGGCTCTCTGACCCATGCTGCGCTTGCCAGTGATGAACCCTGTTTCACTGTGGGAAAGATTGGGGGTACCAGTTTCAAAGAGGGCCAAAAAAGAGGGAGAGGTCGAGTCCTGCTTTCATTTTGTAACTTAAAACTACTAACTTTGGATTTTTGAGCTGATGAGGCAGATGGAGAATTACATAATTTCTCTTTTTCTTGTTTCCTCTTTAAACTAAAAGCAGAAATACAAAGGATTTTAGTCTGCATTTTATTAAGACACTCCTCTTCACTTTCGTGCTATGCTGTCATCTCAGCTTTTAAAGTCAATCAAAAATTATAATTAATATCCCAAATCAGAATTTTAAGACAGGTTGTGGTGATACATCATTTAGGAATAGCATTATGACCACGTTCCAGTAGTAGCACATACAAAGGGTGTGTGGGGTGCTGCCCTTTCAGTTATGGAGGGAGAAAAACGTCTGAAAATTACATAATTGATAAAAAATAATAATCATATATGTATCAACTTATTAAAAAATATATTATAAATGTCAGTTTTTCCTAACAGTGTGTGGCTAAATGCAATTGGAAGTATTTAGACATTTCCAAATCAGGCTCGCCAAGATTTACTTTGTAACCATCTGTCTCTGCCACTGCAGTCAACAAAATGAGCAGAAACAATGCAGCTTAAAACACGTTGTGTGTAATGAGTTGCTATGAAGATCATGTCCTAAATTCAATAAACTTTTAAAATAATATTCAAATGTATGTTGCTACATGTATGCGGATATATTTTCAAAATGTTTTACCAACACTTTATTGCACCATCTGACGGTGGAAAACTGCAACTAAATATCAATTTGCAGAGTGGCTCTTTAAATCTGTGGAAACTATGTAGGTAATAGTTTATGGCTTGTATAATAAAATTCACATTTGTAAAGTGCATGGGCTGCGTGTTGTCGGCCCTTATTGCTCCTCCGAATACCTCTTAGTCTGATTTACAACATTTCCTTTGCGAGTGATTTGCATGCTCCACCACATTATTACTCTCTTTCACTCACTCACAGCAAAGTTATTAAATCAGTCCCTATGGCACATTTACATGCTGAATCATCAGTGCAACCAGACACATCCAAGTGAGCAGCAAACATAATGTTTCTGATAGAACACAAATGGAGAAATAATCACTTGTCAGATGATATTATGTAGTCCATTTGCTGCTCCTCTGGTTTGCCTCTACCTCGCCGCTGCAACATGCAAATGTAATCGGCTTTATGTGATTAAGTGCTGGGACTGTAGAAGTGCTCACTCAGTGCCATGCAGTTATATTATGCAGAAGACAAATTTGCACAGTCAGTACCCTGCGACTAATCATCATGTCATGTCAAATCCTTTCTAAGCACTCTGGTGTATTTTTAACTACACAAGTTAGTGTAGTTGTCGGCTTTTGTAATATATCTTTTACGTAATAGCTGTGTTGTTTTGAAGAGGCAAGAGTTTTATTATGTTCTCACACTTTTTCCCAATTCATATTAATTAAATACTAAATGACCCATGCAAGGACATGATTATGATTAAAATAATTAAATACAATTTTTCCGTTCTAATTAGTTTCAACTAAGGGTGATTTATTTTATTTTATTTTTTCAAAATATCATCTTTTGCCAAACATTTATTTGATCATATTTACAGTGCAAACCAGATATTTAACCTACTGTAAAAAAATGTAATAAGACAAACCCTTTTTTTCTTGTCCATAAGGAAAATCTATACAGTTGACAAAAATACAGGAAAGTTTTGAAGCATCATGTTAACAATCTCAACTGTACAAAGTAGGCAGCATGTAGTTATATTGAAGTTTTTCTGCATTAGGGACTTGCACACTTAAAAGCAAAAAAGACATGAGGAAAGGACATTATGTGCAAGCGTTAAAGTGATGTCTGGAAGCATCAGCCAGGAAGTTAAAGCTTGGTCAAACAAGGGTCTTTCAACAGCACAGTGAATATATAAACATTCTGCCAGATTAAGATAAAAGGGCTAGCAATGTACAACAAGGTAAATGTTTTGGAGTGGCACTCACAAAGTCCTGTCCTATATCCCATGGAAAATTTGTGGGCAGAGCTAAACATTATGAGGCATAGACTTTAGATTTTATTGTCCCAAAGAGTACATTCTTTTCCACAGACCAGCTCCTGTACTCCCATCATCAAGAAGGGAACCAACAATCAGGTAGACAATAACATCCAGTAAAGGACAAAATATAACACCGTCACATAAGATGCAATATAAAACTATTTCCTCAACAGATTTTGATTTCCCAAAATGTGCTTTTCATAAGTCTGAGCATCACAATGTTTGACCCACCAAACAGTTTCAAAGGGAATGTCACCAGGTACTAAGACAGAGATTGTAAACTCCTGAATTTAAAGAAAGGAAAAAAGTTTGTCCTTAATGCAGTAAAGACAAATATCTGGTTTGAACTGGATGTGGCTTGCACAGAAGATTCTTCTCTTATCTCTCTGTGTACTCAAAATGGATGTCAAAGTTCTTCACAGCAGATGATGGGTTATATTCAGGGTATGTGTTGGTGGGAATTATAACCAACCGTTGCACATGTTTGCTGTGAGCACAGGAGAAGGACAAGTGCATAAAGAGGAGTGGGAGGTGAAGTACGGGGGTTTTGGACTGAAAGCGATGTGTGGGTGTTTGTCTGTATAAATGAGTGTTGCATTTCTGATGAGAAGGATCCCAAACAATGACAGAGTTGAAGGTTGCAAGCCCTTTTGAACTGCAATAACATGCTAGGCCATTTGTGTAGCCTCATGTAATTTTTTACTTGGTTTGGTTTCCTTTCATGTTCACCTTATTCTAAATCCACAGGTCAAAGAGTATCCCTTTCTTGCCTCTTGTGCTTTGAAATGTGCTTGAATGGACTATGCATTTTTATAGCACTTCCTTACATCCATCTATATTCATAATTAACTTAAAAATATACACATATTGCATTTATAGATATCATAACTTTAAGATGTTGTCTGGTCTTAGCTGACATCTTGACATGATCTTTGATTAAAAATGTATCCCATCTCTGGGTCAGTTCAAAGCTTTTACTTGGTTTTGAACCCATAAATGTACCATTTTATCCCTTTGTACTCTTCTATTGTATTACAATATTTTTTTAGCTCTGTATTGAAAAACCGAGATAAATGAATTAATGAATTTTGAAGGGAAGAATAAATTAAATCAATAAAAAAAATGGTCCTTTTATTTATATATTATTTAAGATTTTAGAAAATTATTTAAGTCATCAATTGTTAAAGCATGTACCACCACAAGTTTTGTAAATCCCATGGTCTATTACTTGTACTTATACTGGAAAAATGAAATTACTAAATGTGCAAATGCATGGAATGACCATTATTGTGTATACACTGATATTTTTGACAATTGTTTTGCTTTCTCACATATTTCCGGGGTGTTTCTAATTAAGGAAGCATAATGTACAGTTTCAGGTTGTCCACAAAGTATTTGTTAGAAAACATTTGTTTGAAGCTAAACCAACCCGCTTTGTAGGAAGCGAATTCCAGTTTGATTCTGACATTTGACACCTTTCCCCTTCTTCCATTCCACAGTGTTCCTTAGCATTTCTTGCAATTTGGGGCCTTGTAGATAGAAAAGAGTTTGGTGGTCTATCAAATGCATCTTCTGCAAATTATACACAGACCTTTGCTGACATCACGCTGGGGTTGACTCCAACTTATTTTCCTCTCACACACTACAGGTTGTCATCCATATTTAGCTTATTTCACTGACATGAAACAGGATCCCAGTCGAAAAACTTTTCTTGTGGAAAGACATGCTCAAAGTGATTTCATCTTAGTACTTGCTATCAGATCACCTACTGCTTTTGCAAATGTGCAGTAGTTAGTCATGCACTTTGGGGGCTATAGGTGGACTGCTGCAAAATCAGAACATAACTGCAACTATTTAACAATGAGATTTATTTTTAGTGTACACATATTTTTCAAATCAGAAGGACATTAAAGTGATGCACATAGGCATTAAATGTCTTGATATCTTTAAATATATACTTTCTTCTTTCCATTCTTCTTTCCTTCTTTTCTTGTAGGTTTTCAGTTCATTTACTAAAAGTTATTACATGTATTAGTTCAATCTCAAAGGTTCAAATTAGGCTTTTTTTTTTTTTTTAGCATTCATTGGCTTCATAAGGTTTGCACTGCTTCCTAATGGCCTTTTTGACCCAGGAAAAATTAGCTAAATTCTGTGTTAAATCACATTTCCCTCATTCTTTCTGAAGAATGTCTTTATCTAAAAGGATCTTAGCTTAACCCCTGACAATTCCTTTCAAAATTATTCCTTAAATACATTGAGCAGTAAGAACACACTCCTGAAATCAATTTTTTTTTTTATAAGATCTGATGCTTTCTAGGCATCAGTTAACATAATTTTTAGATAACCTTGCGGCAGCTTGAAGAAACTCAACTTCATAGTTGTATTAAAGTTATTCTGCTAAGAAAATTGGAACAAAATTCCACCATAAATATAAACTGATTGTCAGTTATTGCAAACATCCCAAATTGTATCACAACCAGCTATTATCTTTAGGGGGGAACAACTTATTTTGTAAAGAGCCTGGTTGCTTTTCCTCTTATTTCCCCTTAATAAATGAAATTGCCATTAGAAAACTGGGTTTTATATTTATTTGTTGGATTTTAACATGTGTTTGACAATCTGAAACAAGTGTGACAGTCTTCTTCTGCCTTTCAACTACTGTTGGCTTGTTGTTCTTTTAAATGAAAAGAAAACCTGACTGTTTTCCCTAGTTAAAATATTTTTTCACACTCCACAGATATCTCAGCAATACCACGGTTAAAATAGCAAGTAGAAGAATTTGATCCTCTGGGAACTGACATCATCCTGATAATTACTCTAGCAGAACCATAGACACTAGAAGTGAGGCATGCACATGTTTGTGTCTGTATGACAGAGAGGTATTTGGCATCTAAGAAGCAGCTTGTGTTTAATGTCTCACTGATGCAAACTGATGTGTACTAATTCCACATCTGCTCTAACCAAACAGGGTTTGAGAGTTCAGCCAAGTCCCAAAAAAATCACTTCCTTACAATTTATCCTCCTATTCTCTCTCACTTCTTTTTCCTCTGTACATGAATTAAGCTTAATTTTCCCCAGTATCCTTTTTGCATTTTGAAATGATGGACAACTAAATACATATGACTTTGGGTTTGTGTGTGTGTGGAATTTGGCTCAGCTATCTGGGGGAAGTGCGGCCCTGAAATAGGCTCTTGTCATGTGGGCTAAAGCTTTGAAGAGCCTGATTGTAGCCTCACAGTGTAAATAGCCAAACAAGCAAGCGGTGGGTGAAATGTACTATCAGTTTGCCATATATTTACATTCCCCTACCGCTCACAGCTTGGTTTCTGTCAATCTCAATATTACATCTGATTTGTTAATTTCTTATTTACTTTATAACTTTTCTTTGATAGTTCTTCCTCCCATTCTTTGTTTTACCCACCCAATCCAATCATGTCACATAACTGGTGAATAATACTCAAAGTATTTGTTGTTCCAAGACTAAATTTGGAAAAGGAACTTGTGGCAAGAATTGAGGTTTTGATTTACATGTCTACTGTATGGTTTACTGTAAAATGTCTTGAATCAATTCTTAGATCATTTGAAACACTTAAACAGCTACATTCCCTGCACTTGCATTGTGACGTGGTATTTTATATTTATCACCCCAATATAACCCATCCAGAGTTGAAAAATTGAGTCCATTTGGTACCTTTAAACGCAGCTGTTTATGCATATTTGTTCAACTGCTACAAGTTGTGCTAGGCTTTACACATTTGTTTTCCACAGCTGTTCTGCATAAAACACCACACTATCATGCAGAAGTGAAAGTCTGGTGAGGGGAATCTATTCATAATTCAGAGAAACAACAAGGCACAGTCCATGTTGTTGTCAGTAATAACAAATTGAGGAGGAAAACAGTTGAATTTGTATCTGCTTATGGAGGTTGACTACATTATATATACTGCAGGAGCTGCTGAGTGGAGGGTAATAGGATATATGATGGATGGCCAAGCCACATGCGCTCCCATCCCTCTGGGTTATTCATCTGTTTATCTGCTTATTTATTTATTCTTTCACCCAGAAAGACCCTCACAAACTCAAGATTTGCCTAAGTTGCATAATAGTAAAAGGGGAAAAAAAAGATGAGCATTGGGCAGTATGGAAATAGGTCCAAACACTTCGAGGTCTGGACGTTGTCTGCTGTGCATGTGTCAGGTGTACTAATGTCTGTGCTGGTTCTGTTGTATAAGTGATTTGCAGCTTCTTAAGTTTTGATAAATCCTATTTCAGTTTGAGAACAAAGAAAAGAAAGTTTCCCTCTGTGTGGTTTCTGTGAAACCACATTAACTTTGTATGCATGCAATTTGCAAAGTGAACTAAGAACAAGGGTTGTTTAAAGAGGGGGTAGTATGCCTCCTCTTTAAAAACTCTTTTTTTGAGTTTTATATCATGTTATATTTTATATCATGTTATATATATATATATATATATATATATATATATTTTTTTTTTCAGGAGAAGTCAGCCAAAAAAAAAAAAAAAAGAAAATCACATCTACCTAGACCCCTGTGACATGAGTTAATGGCCAGCACATGTAATCTTCAGATAACTGCCTTTCATGTTTAACCCTGTCAGTGCTCCACTATCAAGGGTGTCATTCAAGGACCTGCATGTGCCCTGGGATAGGTCACCTCCCCTGGGCCACCCGGTCTCACATCCCCTCTCCCTCAGCCCACTCTGTTTCCCCCATCTCCTTAACAGACGGTACATTTCTTTTTGTAAATGAATGAATGTGCAGTATTTGGTTACTGAAATACATTTATTTAAATATCCGTTAGAATCCGTTGTCCATTTGGATGAGCAAATTTCATTTTATTTAACAGTCATGACAGAAAAACATCAACCACAACCAGCACTTCCAACCCCTTAGCAAGAACATTTTTCCATCATCCACATCTCAACAGTCCATGGCAACGACATACCCGCAGCTTAGGACAGAAAAAAGTGGGGAAAAGGGAGAGAGGAAGGCAGTAAGGGGAGGCGGTGTGGTTAGGCTGTAGATCAGGGCTGGGAGGATGGCGGCACGACCAGGAGGTGACAGGGGAATAACATCCCTTTCTCCTCAATCGACAGGGACCATAACTCCTGCCTCTCCAGGGACAGATTGAGAAAGGCAATAGCCCTAGGGGCTGTGAAGCACGGATGCTTAGGAGAATTGAAAGTTAAAAGAAAAATGCAGTTTGCTGAGCCACTGCCACTGATTGAGCCAGAGGTGTTGTTCGTGGCCACTGGATTATTTTTTTTTTTCTTTCTCGTTTTATGTAATTTAAAAAAGGAGTCCAAACGGAATACTGTCCAAGTTGATGATCAAACAGTAAATCTCCATGGGTTATTGGAGAACATCGTCCCACAGAGTTTCCTAGCGATAGTAGTGAATGTGTTATTTGTATTTTTAACCAGAGAGATTGGAAGAGACTAGAAAAGAAGGCTGTGTGGCATGCAGAGCAGGACCTCCAAACTGGAGCTTGATTTTTAGTGCTGAGGCTCTTTGCACATCACAGACTATTTTGGATATCACTATTTCAGAGATTATGGATTGGCTGCTGTAATCTCTGCATGTTGTTCCATCCTTTTATTTTAGTTTTATTTGTTTTTCTATATATCTTGACATCCTATGATTTTATTTAGATTCATAGATTACCTGCTAAAGCATATAATTATTGCTACATATTAGAGTTTTTCTTTAATTCATTGACTGTTATCAAATTCTCTATCACCAGTTTTGTTCCTTCTTGTATAAGTGAAAACTTGAGTGACAATGAATTCTTTCAAATCTTTGTATCTCATCAAGCAAAGCCGTTTTCTGCATTACACCATGAGAATTCCCTTCAACCTATCTGAGTTTCAGTCTTTACAGTCTTCTGTCTGAAACTTCACCATTCCCTTTCTACCACAGTTTTAATCCTGCACTCTGGAGCTTACCAGGCAAGAGCAGCCGTGGAGCATCTTTCGTAGCCTGATCAATTTCACAGCAGCTCATTGAGTAGCTTTTAATCCCCATTTTATTTTCAGTTGTAATCCACAGACAGTAAGTCGCTCCGGGGCTCTCGCGTTGCCTGCTGCAAGCCAAGAGACAATAAATTTTAATACATTGTCTCTGGGAAATTACACGTGTTTAATCATTGATTTTTATTGGCTCATCATGATAACATTATTCGAGCTGGTGAGGCTGGGATCATAAAAAGAAAAGAGCTTGAATTAGTAATGGCATATTCAAGACTGAACTTGACAAATAGAAATGTGTGCACAGGCTAGTTTCTTTGTCTAATGCACAGGTTATTGATTGGCAGTGTAACTGTAATATCAATGGACAATATAGTGCAGTACTTTTTAAAACCCTCTTATGTTATAAAGAAGAACAGTCATAAGCTATTTTATCTCCTCTTTTATTGAATCAGTCTGCATGGTGGACCCAAGATTTGCTAACTAGATATTTATTTTCAAGTTGATTCTGAATTAAAATTCATCATATTTGTTTATCTTTCAGGGACTCTATAGGATGCAAAGTTGACCTTTTTCCAAGTAGCTTTACTATTTTGAATTGAAATTACACTTACTGTAATTATTTTCATCTTTCTAAAATATTTGAACATTATAGAAATTATTTGTTCAGTGTACCAAAAAGAATAAAAAAATATTCAATTTGATTTAAAAATATTAGTCTTGTTATTGTTTTTAGACCTTGATATTACCTATACAAAATACTGAAGTTCATGACCACTCAGCTTAAATGCTTGATTTTACCATGCTGAATTAACAGCTTTACCTACATCAAATCTGTACATTTCTTCACACTTTTAATATTCAATATTCTTTAAACTTTATTTGCTGTTTTCTTTAAAAAGTAAGAAAATCCTATTCTTTTTTTTATTGAATTGAAAAAGAAAACAGAAGTAGAGATTATTTGATTTTAAACCGTTTCAATCTCTCATTAGCTTTAGTTGAACCCAAGGACAAAATAACCTCTACTGTCCATACTGACTTTTTCATTTTGAGATTCAAAGTATTTTTTTTGTCAGATTCATTAAAATAGTTTTCTTTTTTTTTTTTTTTTTTTTGCTTCAGTGTGTGGAAACTAAACAGAAACAATAATCCATTTCTTATCAGGTGTAAAGAAGAATCCAAAACAATTTGGACTGAAGAAAAAAATCTGTTTCATCCTTCTTAGCTTTCATTTGATGTTCTTAATTTTCTTTTACCTTCACTATATTTCATTCTAGCGAGTAGAGAGCATGAAAGGTGAAATTTAAATGTGTTGGCATCAAGATTTATCGACTGGTTATAAAAAAAAGAATACCGGGATCATTAAGTCCAACTCTACTGCCATCAGGCTGATGAAAGCCTTCATACACACAAATTCCATAATGCCTGCTGTGTGTGCTTGTGTGTATAAGAGATGTGTTAAGGTAGATTGACTTTTAATATAAATGGGAGAGGTGTCTATTGACATCCATATAGTTCTGCCCTCTGTGTCCCTGGTAACCTTATTACACTTAAGAGTGCTGCAGAAAATGCACAAGTTTTATAAACATTGCATGAAACCATGGAATACCTGCGTGTCTTTGGGTATTTCCTGCTTTATTTTGTTTACTTATAAATGCCCTATTAAAGGCTGTGGATGAACACAGGAATACAGAGGTGAGTTCACCAGCTTACCTGTGGGTGCAGAGTGCTCTCCGTGTAAGTTCCCCCTGATGCACGCACACATAAAACATACACACTCAAACTCATACTGGGGGCAGGTTAGCCCTGCTCGACACCAGCACCTGCTCCGCTGAAGGTGAAAGAAGTGCTCACTTGAGCTCATTGAAAAGTAGATGTGACAGTAAATTTTTCAGGCCCTTGTGAGATGGGAGATCTTGTTATAGCAGTCAGGATGGGGGTCAGGGCAGTGGCTGCTTGATGATTGAGGAAAAGAGAAGTAAATTCATTCTGCTTCGGGCACTTTGTCAAGTGCCAGTAGCTTACCGCTGAGAGCCACTCACCCATCACCGTGTTACGGCCCCAGAGGTCACATCCACCACCATAAATCTGCCTTGCCTCCTCGCCTGCTAAACCTATTGCCTCACCTCGACTGAGCACAGGCAGGGAGAGATGCTGCAGCTGCTGCAGCTACCGCTCATAGTCACTCAAATGAAAAAAGAAGACAGAGGAGGGAACATAGATTGTCCTTTTTGATGCTGCTGATGGTGTAAGCAGAACACTGGGAGTGCTTTACACAAGGGGGTGAGGCACTTTTAGGATGAATGGTTGTGTGTGCGAAAAGAGGAAACGCATTTGGAATGGATGCTATTTTGTATTGAAAAGTGATATGTATGCTTATGCAGTTTGATTATTAGCATATTTCCTTTTTTTACATTTTCAACAGTTTGCCCTTGTATATTTGAGTGACTGTTTTGTTTTTAACTGACATAAAAACAATTTAAAAGTTCGGAACTATGCAGAACAAATACAAATGCTTACAAATATAATGAGAGAAGGTGTCTGAGTGCCAAGTTGGTGGTTTGTAAATCACAAAATTTTCTCTGAAACCTCAGCCTCAAACTCTCTTTCTTCTTATTCCAGCCATGTGTTTTCTCAAACTCCTC
Source organism: Alfaro cultratus (assembly GCA_903066825.1). Classification (NCBI taxonomy): domain Eukaryota; kingdom Metazoa; phylum Chordata; class Actinopteri; order Cyprinodontiformes; family Poeciliidae; genus Alfaro; species Alfaro cultratus. The sequence goes on along the minus strand of CAEFZX010001078.1, from coordinate 13,804 downwards.
TATGATCTTCTTCAGTCAAGCAGAGAATGCCAACTCCTCTAAACATACTTTAGCTTTCTCTGAGTCCTGTGGATTGTGATGAGAGGTGTTTGTGTTTGAGGCTTCATGTCGCTTCTTGATTGCTTTAAAAAGGGAATTCAGAAACCTGGCTTGGGTTCCTTTTCATACTTCTCAATCTACTTCTGGTAAAGCTGCTGTCACAGTATTTATTATCACACAATGTATGTTGGCATGTCTAAACATGCATTTGACATGGATCTAAACATTGAAGAATGAAACCCATATGTCACTTCTATGAAAAAAAGCACGTTAATGATAATCCCCCCTCACTTTGCATATTGCATGTGTAGTAGGACTTCTTTCACATTTATTTAAATATTTTTATTATTGGGTTGGGTTGTAACATTTGACAAGCACTAATGAAAATCTACCAGCAGTGCCACATACAGTCACTGGTCTCTTTCTTAGACAGGGTCAAAATTTAGCCTGAATAATAAGAATGCATGGATCCTTCCTGCCTTGTATCAACAATTCAAGCTGCTAGTGATGGCATAGTGGCGTGAGGAATATTTTCTTTTCATGCTTAGGACCACTTAGTTCCAATTAAGCAACTTTAAAACACAACAGCATACCTAAGTATTGATGCTGTCCAAGGGCATCCCTTTACAATCACTATGTATCCATCTTCCTTTGACTGCTTACAGTAGAATAATGAATCATATCACAAAGGCCAAATGACTTTAAACTGATTTCTTGAACAGTGAATTCACTGGTATCCAGTGATAGCAGATTGTAATTGTCAGCAGTCACTGTTTTTTACAGATCCATGTGCAAGTAGTTGGTTGTATACACTGCTAAATATTTTGCTTACAATATTCTTATCATACACTTAAAAAAACTCCTCTTTTAGAAACAGCAAGTATGATCCATTTTCAGTGATTGTTTCTTTCTAGTGTTTGTCGTCATATACCGCACTGCAATTATACATCATTGTGTGGTCATATGCATTAAGTTGTCAGTATGATTGGGTGTGCACAAATGTAAGCACGCATCTTTCAAGCTTGTAATATGTCACCGGCTGTCTGTTTTCAATAAAGCTTCTTATTAGCTGGTGATTACCCTGCCTGTATCTGGCTTCTTTCAGCAATTCACTGGAAATTAGAAAGGCCAGGGGCACACTGGGAAGAAAGGAGTGAAAACTTCCTGAACCCAACCTTCCCTCTGCACCGCTCACTGCCAATTTTACCCTTATCTTTTCAGAAGACTTTTTAGTTGTTTTTCCTCCAAACATTACCAAACTCTGATTTGGTAAAATGCTATTCCTTTCCACATAAACAACATAAATGTTCTTTTACCCGTGCTCTAACGCTTTATCACAGCACGACTGTTCTGATTAAATTGATAATGACTGCTATGTTATATTTAGTTACAGTTTCCAGTATCTTTTATACCATTATTTGTAATACTATGTAGCATGTAGGTTTCATTGTGATCTACATTGTGATGTATATTTTATTTATTTATTTTTTATTTCAAGACAATTTATGAAAAAAAGCCACATTTAAATGACATCATCAGAAGGACATACACATTGCTTTATCAAATACTCTGACTATGGCAAAAATGAATTGTAATAAAAAAAATTAAAAAAAAAACACAAGAGTTTGAATCCTGATGCTGTACGTCCAATGTCAAATAATGGACATTCAAAGGCCCATAACAAATTATGTAATTATATCTGTAAAATCACCTCAAATAAATTTGCCAAGTTTTGAAACTTTTAAAGGATTTTTTTTGTTTGTTTTTTTTTTTTTTTTTTTACCTCATGTCAGATCCCACTATATGATAAAATGTGATCATTGTAAAATGAAACAATTTCTGAACTTGTTCTTTTGTTTACACAAAGGTCTGTTTATACTGCAGAAAGCTTTTTTGGGTATTTTTGTGGTGTCATAGTTTTACTGCTGTCACAGGCCAAATCAGACTATCAGGGTAAAGTTTTACCTCATAAAGCTGCCCTGGCAGGGAGGTTTGTCTTCTTGGATGTACTCTGAAGCATCAGGGAGAAATTATGTAGTAGAACTAAAGAACATTTACTGTTTGTTCAATAATACATATATTTTGTTTCTATCATCTAATACACTGCAATTGCATTCTGCTAGCTTTAAATTATCCGATAAGTTTCTTTTTTTTTTTTTAAACAAACTCAGCATTTAATCTGAGTCACTAATGATGGACATTGAAGGATTTTACAGTGCTTACATTCAAATGAACCAAACTCTCTGGGATTTGGGTTTGAGGAACAGATTTTCAGTTTACAGTCTATGGCTGTGTTGTCTTTAATGCAGCAATGGGACTGATTGCATATAGTTTCATTATCAAAATTCTATGGTTACTTCAGTCTTTCTTTTACTTTGAAGTGTTTTTAATTCTGTTTCCAACCATTGTTACAGCAAAAGTCACAGACACGGACAACATGAGTGTAATTCTAACTGCAACTCTCTTCTAAGCAAGTAAACACAGAAATGTGTCAAACTTATTTAATTGACCTTTGTAATTCACACCTAGTCATTGTGTTTGACTCTTTGAGGACTTTTAGATAAGTTATACAGTGTAACGGCTGTAACAAATCAGTTCGGTCACTAAACAATACTTTCCAAATTTTTTTGAGTCACACCATTCTGTCCTGCTTTCTCTCTTCTTCACATTCATAACTCTGATGTCTCAGAGAGATAAACTCCTTCAGGACACTGACCACTCTCCTTTGGACTAGCCACCCACCCTTCTGCCCTTTTACATATAAATGTGACAGAGACAGATGAAGATACTGCATAATGTGTGTAGATACATGTGTTAAAGGCAGGCTGCCCACCCTGTTCAAATAAGCAGTCGTCCTCGGAGACCAATCCATAGACCAGTGTCAGGGTGAAGAGCAATGATGACTGGTTGTGAATAACATGACAGAGACAAGACAGTTGGCAATCAGATGAAGTAGATAGGTTCACGACAAACAAAAAACTCACAAAGTCTACATATTGTTGACCTATTGTATATTTAAGAACTTTACATGGTCCAATATCCCATAGTTAGAAATATTACAAAATTTTAGCAATTACCTAGTATGTTTTGACTTTTTTGTTTCTTCTAAACAGGAAAAGACTTTCTCATTCTGTATCAAACAAATCAACAGCTTCAGGACTTACTTTTACTTGTTTCCAATAAACATTTTTCTTATTACCGGTGCATGATTTTTATCAAAAACAGATAAAGTTGTAAATACCTGAAATCTTCACAGTTAGTGTAAGATAAGAGATATTTAGATATTTTCTGAAGATGTATAAATAAACATATATCTCAAAATTTGATATCTGTCTCACATTTTAATTTAAAGCTTCTTCAGATATGAAATTTCATACGTATATGAAACTGATATATTTAAATTGCTTATATTCAATTATTTTATTTTTGTACTTCAAAGCTTTTTGTAAGTTGTTTTTATTTTCTGCTTTGATTAATTTTATATCATGTTATTGCAGTGATTGTGTTCTAATAACCTTTTTTGTATCATGATTAGACAAAATTTGTGATCATGTGCAGAAATGAAATGTTTGAAAATGTGCGCCCAGAAATTCAAAGACCTAACAATGACTGTGTTTGACTGTCTTCAGGTCAGTTACCCAATCCATGTGCTGAGGAAAAATCCTTGCTTCAAACGTCCACATTGACTTCAGTGGGTAAAAAGGTAACTTTCTTTTTATATATGCACAGAGTTTACATAATAACATTATTGGTCATTCAGGGAAATTGTGGTTTGGGAAAACAGCAAAATGATCTGAACAGATAGACAACAAATTTAGATGCATCACGTTTTGGACAAGAACATTTTGAAATTTAGACAATTCTTAATTTGGGCTTTATGCTCATCAAAATAGGTTCCTTTTGTTACTGCCTAGCAACACTTCAGCTGGACTGGGATCAGCATTTTTAAAATATTTTTCTTTTTCTGTTTGTCTTGAAATATTTAATGAAAGAAGAATTAACAAAATTTATCTTACAAACAAGAAATAACATGTATTTCAAAGTAAATTATGTAAAAAAGAAAGATATAAAAGACATGATGACTCAACAATAACCTCCAAATAATTTGCAACTATACAATTAAAAATTGTACAGTTGCAAATAGGATTGCCCCAGATTCTATGGGGCAATCAAGTCAAATCGGTTAACCTTTAGAGTTAAATAACAGTGTGGAAAATTAGCTTATTCTTTCTTTAAATTCAGTTCAGACCTTTATGCAAAATGACAAAAGATCTACAGTGGTGCTGTGTGGTTACCGCAGGTCAAAAAATATTTTGAAGTTAGCATACAAAAGTAAAACATTTCTATGCTTTTTCTTTTTTTTTTTTTTTTTTTTTTTTTTTAAAGAAAATTATTGCAGGTATAACAGCCAGGTCCTTTAGTCAAAATCAGCTTTGATGAGTAAAGAAGTCTGTACATTCTGTCAGGGTGGGAATTACTTAGAAAACTTCCAGGACTGGGCAGAAGTCTCTTTCTGGCGTCCTCCAAGCCTCCCACACAGGCTCCTCAGTTCTTAACTGACTGCCTCATCACTGAAATGCATCCAGCATCCAGCTTTCAGAACTAACATTTAACAAACTCATCCCCCTAGTGGCCACCACCAAAACCACTTCTCATACATTTGCAATACTGCATTTACCTTTTAAAGAGAAAAAAAAAAATCCTTCATCATAAACATTATGATTAAAATATATTATGTAATAAGATTGTTTTGCAAGCTCATCCGGTAAAATAACAAAAAAAACAAACAAAAAAAAACCAATATTAATAATAATTTTTTTCAGATTGCTTTACAAAACTGCATTTTTTTTCCCCCAAAATTCTCTTTCATTGCTGACTATGCTATCATTCCTGAAACTCCCAGAATGTAGTGAAAACTGATCTTAAAAGGTAATGTTTGTTTTTGTATGCAATTGTTTTAAAGGATTTTTTTTTTTCTGCTCACATAAGCAACTTTCATAATGTGTATGGATATTGTATTGATACTGCTAGACATTACACACCACATAAATTATGATTAAATGATGTTTGCAGTTTTTCATCTTCACTTTGTGTAATTTATTTATTTTTTTTGTCTTGGCAAACGGCTCCTGCACATCTTTCAATTGTCCTACTTCCGAACTGATCGAAGCCGACTCTGTTCTCTGGCTTTGTTTTCCTTTGCAGCTGTTGGGTGGTCCTTGCCTCTCTCCCTCTCTTCTTGCACTGTCGCACTCTCGCTCATTGTCAAGTTCACTCTGTCTGTTTCTCTTCACTTGCTGGGAGTTTCAGACGCTGTCTGAAACCCAATACCTGAGTGTACACAATTAAGTTCACACCAGAGGTTGTTGGGTGGAATTGTGATCTCATTCCGCCCCATCTGCAAGTTAGGACAGCAGGATTTGAAGAGAGTGTGTGGGTGGTTAGTTGGTCAAGGTTAGCTAAATGCTTGGAAGTGGGCATGAGGTATGTGTTTCAATAAGGAAAGGTTTGTAGATGAATAACAGTGGGAAGTTGAAATCTGTAATTTGTTGTGAGATCCAAATAATGTATTTTTTTATTGTTATTTCGTGAAAGCAAATAGAATATATTATTTTTATATATATTTTGTAACAAGGATTTATTTTGTTTCTCTAAAGTTGAAAAACACTAAGATTAAAATTCCACATGTGCAGAATGTTACTAAAAACAATTCACAGAGTCACAAAGAAAACTATTCCTGGTTTACCCAGCTGAGCTCACCCCAGCTGACCTTTTCATCCTGTTAAGTGTTTCAGTGTTGGACCTGTTAGCCGCAGCTCCCTCTGAGTACAGTTCACACGCGATTGGGAGTCCCATAACAGGCCAGCTGGAATATCCAGTCCACTCTTTCATATGCACAGAAAACAAAGCCTCTGTGGAGTCACTAGTGGTCAGTCAGCATGTCAGTCATTCACAGGGAGTGTTTTGAACCTAGATGTGTGTACCAATATTTGGATGGTAGTTAATGCTTATGACTATGTTCTAAATTCAACATAGAGTTTTTCTACATTAACTGTTACCTAGAGCGACCACTAAGCACAGATATGTGATTGAAAAGCTCTCTTTATAAAACTCCTTAAACATAAATAAGTAATTTAATGTATTTATTACTGACATTTTGTATTTATTACTGACTTTTTGTGTTAGACTGATCTTGTAACTTTTTAGCTGAAAATGTTGGTTCCTTCTCTTATGTAGAGTGAGATCACAATTGTATGTGTATATTGAAGAGTGTGTTGTTGTCTTGATCTTTCACAATCCAAATTTTACATCTTTAATCCATGGACTGGAAAGTAACTTGTGCAATATTGACAACCTAGAGGTGTGATCTGTGATCAGAGATGGGCCCAGTCCAATCTAGTATCAGTACCTGGTCAAATACTGATATCGTTACTATTTACCGCAATGCAAAGTTGTTGCTTGTGGTGGTGGTTTTTGAACCTTTTGCAGCATTTTGCTTCCTGTAAAACCAGAGAGCTGAAAGCTTTTTAAAATACAAGTATGTTCTAATGTCTACTGTGGTTTATGTCCAACTATTCACTCTCTCCTTTGTCTCAGTCATCTGCATATGTAGAATCTCAACTACTGACCATATTGTAAATTTAAGTACAAAAGAATATTTTCAATGTTTATTATGTAACTGTTAAAGTATATGTGCAAATTTTAACGGCATGGCTTATACTGTAGTTTATGTATGATTAGCTTGTAAATCACAACAATTGAAATAACAGTAAATGTTTAAATAAATAGGTTGTGGATCAAAAAATATTGGTATCTGTGGATTAATAAACTCAGATATAAGGATTGGATCATAACCCAAAAATCATGGATTGGAGCATTTCTTGCTCTAATGGCATTTTTCTTCCTTTTTTTATCCATCGTCACAAGTTTAGTCAAAAGGTATCTTAAAAAAGATGACCATCAGTACACATTCCAATTTGTTTTAATTGATTTATAATGCCTGTTTATGAAGGCATTACAAATTTTACAAAATTTTACCTCTGACAAGAAAAATATTTAAATTAAACTGGATAACACTACACCATATTATGCATTATAAGTTGTGCACAAAGGTTTAAAAATTGTACCCATTGATCAATTGTATCTCACACATAAACACTCCTGAAAATTCCTTGGGAGGAGAGAGCTGCAGGTTCATGTACCAGTCATGTTCCATTAATCCAAAGCAACCTGTGGTGATTGATCAATTAGCCCTGCTTAAAACAGGAGCTCAACGTGATCAATAGCACTGATCATCTGGCAGAGGATTTTCATTAAGACCTGCAGCTCTAAATCAGTAAACTCTATTAGCATAATCGAAATGGACTACATGGAATGCAAAATACCCAACTAAATAAAACAAAATAAAAGCAGAGACGGTCGCCTCTGACTTACTGCTGAACTGAGTGTGAATGACAAATTACATAATACTTGTTTCCAAGAAACCTGTTTTGAAGTCAAAGGTCTTTTTCTAATAAGACATAAAAAACAACCAATTAAATATTAGGACAAAACCAGTGACTGCTAGATAGGTCCTATCTATACAATGCTCAAAAATGTCACTTTCCTGTATAGTGAAACATTTGAAAAAGTACTCTCATTCTAATAGGCTATATGTTAGGAATAGGTTACCATGGGTTCTGACTAGGTCCTTCTTGTATTGTCAGCTTCAGTCTTGGTCCACCATTTAATGGTTGCTTGTTTTATTATTATCTTTATTAGCAGGTGTGGCTACTAAAAAAAAAGCCAACCCTACTGTCCATGGGGTTGCCTGGCTTTTATTTAGTCTGTTCTTTTATAGGTACTTCATCACACAGTGTATTATTTTTTTTTTTTGCAAGATGGTTTTGAAAAGTCTAACTAAAAATAATTGTAACCCTAAGTACAACTTACTCCCAGTGTCTCTAAATAGTCTTTATGGTACCACAGTGAGCATGTCTGGTTGTATTTTCCCTTTTAGCTACTCATTGTTGACCTGTTTTGTGAGTTACCTGGAAAAACAGCGGATGTCCCTTGCACCGCAGCGATACGTCTGATTCCCGACCCCATCGAACCCATGGGATCACCAGTGGGCTAAAACACAAAAATACAGTCAGCTGCCATTGACAAACACACCTTTCTCACCCTTCCCTTAATCTCAATGGGGCCAAAAGCCATTGTCTCACTCAAACAATCCTCATTGAATTAAACACTGGCAGCAAGCTTTTTTCAGTGAGGCTGAGCACACTGCTGTCATGGGTCTGATCGTTAATGTGCCATCACTGCACCGCACATCCTCAGCAGACACAGGCAGCACTGAGAGTATTTCCTCCATCTGTAGGTGACTGTGCACATGTCCAGCTATGTTTAAGTGTGACTAACTTTACCCAATTGAAAAATGTCATAGAATCAAAAATGCAGTAGTTCTGTCATTTAGCAAAAAATAATTTATAGCGAAGTAAATACAAAAGTATTGTCACACAAAGTATTTTTGAAGTTAAAAGAAAATGTTTTTTTCTAGAACATTTTGCTAATAAGTGACAAATTGTATTTTATTCATTGATTAATATAGAGTAATACTGTCCATGAAATATGATTTCTCACAGAACAACAAATCTAAAATCTTTGCAGTCCTCCTACATGACAAAATGAATTTGGACACACTTGCCACAAAAAGGTAGGAAGAATCTGACAAATAATGAACCAACAAGCATTCAATCAAAGCACAATGATACCCACAACTGCTATTTATTTTATATAAGCAAACCTGCACAACTCACCATGCATGAAAGTGTCCTTACCAACCCGAACCACAACAACAGCAACAAAAAATATGTATTTCTACTTTCAATTTCCAAAGACAAAGCCAAAAAACTAAGACCAAAACATTCTACACATTTGCCTTTTGTTTTATCTAAATTTGACTGCAGAATTTAAAAACTTGATCTTTTTCAGTTTTTGCATAAAAGATTCGATCTGTCCTCTGTTTCACCTAGGCTATAACAACTCATTAATGACACCTTTTCTTGAAATTACCTTTAGGGTATCTAAAAAATGTCCAGGTTGCACTGTGATAAAACGTGAATGAAAAGTATTTAGACTGAATCAGGTTTTACCTTGTTACAAAGGTCAGTGTCAGAGGGAGAATGCTGTCTAAAGAAGATGCTTGCATTTCTATAACAGTTACGTGTGTAAGGCTGTGCCCTATCGCTGTGTATTGGCGGGAAGGAAGGGAGTTGGTCATAGAGATACTGGGGCAGACAGGAAAAGATCATCCTGGTGTTACCAGTGCTGAGGTGAAGCCTGCAACCACCCCCGCACCCAGGCCAACACAAAAATTTCTCAAATGCTCACACAGAGTTTACCACGTTAAAAACACAAACATCAACCTTTTTATGCTTTACTATAGCTCACCTTACACAATCTCTGTTAGAAGTGCTTCATACTTTCCTGGTGTCCATATCGATGTCTTGAAAGTTTAGAAATATTTTTATTGAGGTAGCTTGACAGCATGATGACATTTCCATGAGTTATGCTTGGGTTGAGGTGGGTGGGATGGATGGACGGATGACACTGTATCCACCCCCACTGGGGAGAGGAAGTCCCTATCAGAGCACAACAGGAAAAGGACAGAGCAAAAACAAGTGCATGTCTTTTTGCACATTAAATCACTTCCCGTAGGACATTAAATTATTTCTTTCTGAGCCTGTACATTTTAACAAATGGAACTTCTCTTTTTGGAAGGCAAATTGATCACGTCTTCCGATGGACGTGCATGTAAAAGCTTGTTACAAAAGGTGTTTGCACTGAGAAGTGAAATGCTCTCAAGCCAAAGAGAATTTGAGATGGCACAGAATACATCTGCATCATTTAATTCCTGTCCGTTGGCCAGTTTGAAAATGGAATTCTGTGCAGCCTATCAATCTGATTTACTGCTTTGACTTGCAGATGTGATGACTATCGTCGGATACAAGAGCCACATAAATCCCTGTTCTGTGACACATCACAAGCCCTGAGTCTGAACCTGGGGCCTTGATCACCATCCAAAATCTGAAACAAAGAGACAAAGGTGTCTGTTCTGCTTGTATAGAAAAAAACTCTTTGAATTGGGACAATACCAGATAAAGACTCAATTTTGCTTAAAATAAAAAGAGTAACGTTACTTTTTACGCCATCTGGATTATTCATGTTTTTTAATATTTACTGGCATATTGTAGGTATGGTCGGCACAGCTTAGACATATTGGAAATGCAGGTCTCCCTGTGCTGTTCTCATCGCAGGGCACAGCTGTAAAAAATATGACTTCCTTCCCGCAGGCAATTTCCTGTTTATGTCGGAATGCAGGTCAGGAGAGGAGTGTAGTCGTCCTTACCTCATCTATCGCCATCGTCATACAAAGTAAAGTTGACAGGATGTTATAAATTCCACTATCCTCTATTTGAAGAAAATATCTGTCCAGGAATGTTTGCCTTTATTTAATTAGACAAGACTCAAATCCCTAAATTACTCTCAGTTGACACTTCTGCTGTCTGGCATATGTGCGAGTCTATTTGTATTTAATTGTAACATACATTGCCATTTTGTAATTACAGAGGTGTGAAGAAGTGTTTGCCCCTTTTCTGATTTCCTATTTCTTTGCGTGTTTGTCACCCTTATGTTTTTCAGAATATCACACCAATTTAAATATTAGTCAAAGACAGCACAAGTAAACACAAAAAGCAGTTTTTTAAATGGTATTCATTATTTAGAGAGGAAAAACTGCAAACCTACTGTTTGAAAAAGTGATTTGATGTGCAGTTACACCTGTTTGCCTATGTGTAAACAGATGGCTTTTGCTGGACATTTGCAGCTCTCCTTGAAAAGAAATGTGCCTTTACTGATAACTTAATTTTAAAAGTAACTGAGTTAGATTTCAAGTTACTTTATTAGTTCCATTCAACAGCTGCTGACAACATCCCCCGCTGCCTTACCATAAAAAATGACAACCAGGAAGAGTCAACTGTGTTTAAGGGCGGCATTTCCTCAACTTCTTCAACTCTGCCTCATTTACTGATTTTGTACTGAAGTCCTGCTTTTGTTTGAATGATGGGGAAACTCCTGAAGTTTAGTTGCAGCTCTCTGCTTGACACCACTTGGTGAGACTTGCTCTGTCTATTAGACTGTGCTATACTCAAATGTTTCCTCAAGTTTGATGTATTGTTAAAGCTATTGATAGGTTGGAAGACTATTATTATACCCCAAGATAAAAACTGTGAGATGCAGTTGTTATATGTTGATTTCATACTACAAGAGTTGACTGGAAAAAATAAGGTTTACAATTGACAGTAAAAAAAAAAATAAATAAATAGAAGTTTACAATAAATATTGATATCAGTTGACATAAGCCTAAAAGCAACATAAATACAGTGAGAAAATTGTAAAAAAAATAAAATAAAATAAATTTTTACATGCTGCATTAATGTATGTCAGTTTATTCAGGAAAATTTGATCTGTGCATCAGAAATCAGCCAGAAAGCCTATTCTAGGATTCATTGGTAGTGGCTCCATCCTCCACTGGAGAAGTACAGAAATTCACTCTCATTGTTCCGTCTCCGGAATGAGAGTGTTACTTAAGAGCGTAACAATAGCACTTTGTCGCCATCACAGGGGTTACAACGGACATTGTCATCTGTAGCTGACACAAACTCAGAATAGTGTCTGTAGTAAACGAGCACCTTTCTCCTCCCTCCATTGTTTACGTTTGTGTCGCTGGTTGATATTACACACGAGACGTCACTCCCTGAGAAACAAGAGGAAAGTCACAATATATCTTTTTACTAAATGAAATGCCAAAAATAGTAGCGCCCAATGATTTTGATAAGCTCAAATCACATAGGGCTCAGAGTTGAGTGACATCTGACACAGCTGTTAACTACTATGCCCTCACAGACTTGTGAAACGATTTGCATTTGCTACTCTCCGCAGGTTTGTGAGACCCAACCAATCAGCCCCTAAAATGTCTCAATTGCACACACACAGATCTTCCCAAACCACCCTGTTTGTTTGATTTTCTGCTGATTTGCCTAAAACAGGCAGGATCTGCTGCTGTCAATGTTTAATTTAAAAGCTCATATTATGCTCTGCATGATACATTGTGATCAGGAGCATGAATGGGTCTGATGAAGAGCAAGGTTCCTGATGGGAGGGTTGATGAAAACAGGGGGAGTATGTGTAGACCCAGAGGTCTCCGGGCGCAGTCATTAAGATGGCTCTTCTGCTTGGAGATGAGACACCCCACTCCACACACTTAGCTCATTGAAGATGATCCCCTGCTTACTAGGAGCATCCATTATTTATACATCTTTAAAAATTCCAACTGACATTTTTATCACTTATGAATGTCAGAGATTTTTTCATGTCGGAACATATGCGAGTTTGCTTTTGTTTCTGCATAACTGGTTTCAGAGACATAAGAAAATGTTGATTACATATTTACATTCACCCTTCATCAATATAATTTTTTATAGGTTAGTCTAATGTGAGCATCTTAGGTTATTTAAAAAGAAAACATACATTTGCCTTGCAAGTTTGACTTTATGGTGTTTTCTTTTTCCCACTTAGATTCCCCCTTGCAAGCTACAGAGAAACCATATACAAATATTTGGAGTCTCCAACAAGTTCTGTGCTTGATTCATCCCAAGTGATAACAAATCATTCAATTGGTGGTTTCTTCATACACATTCAACATTCAAAGAAAGCTCATGAATTTCAAACAGTGGAGTTCAGGACCATTTCGCATCCTGATGTGCATTTAGAAACAAACAAGACTTTCCAGAAAAACAAACTAGAGTTTTATTAACGCAAATTTAACAGAGCTGGAGTGAATGTCTCCTAAATCTGCAACTGTTCATTGATACTGTTGATTTTATTGTACAAAATAATATTATCCAAGTTATTTGTTTTTTCTTTATTTGCATGTTTGCTTTTTAATGTGTTGTTCATTTACCACAACTTTTACTTGAATTTGATAACTCTGTCCACTCAAAATTATACTGTAACTGTTTCTTCTGAAAACATCATATATATAAGTAATATGATATATATTAGCTTGATATCAGCAATGATATGATACTCAATAAATAATTCCTAAATAAGTCCGGCATATTACTGACCTATGCAAGTCCATCATGAAGGCTAGACCCTCCACTGTCTACCACTGCCATCTTGTACAGATCTGGCCAGGTCGTATTGATCAAACTGCTGTCTGGTGCTTTGGTGTGTAAAGCCTCAGGCTTTACACTCTCTCATCTCATCTTACATCACTCAGGTCATATTAGACTCAAAGCTTGCCCTCTACTGTTAGACCCTTGCTACACTCCCAAAGAAAGTACTTGTCAACATGAAGTCAATGTTTATGTTGATTTAAATCCTTTTTTTTTTGACAAGCCAAGATGAAGTCTAGCACACAAACTTGCTATCAAGTTTGCATTGGTCAGGTGCTGTTATTTGACTCTCTCTCTCACTCCCCTTATATATATATATATATATATATATATATATAGTACAGACCAAAAGTTTGGACACACCTTCTCATTCAATGGGTTTTCTTTATTTTCATGACTGTGAAAATTGTAGATTAGATTGTAGAAAAACCTGACAGGGCACACCTGTGAAGTGAAAACCATTTCAGGTGACTACCTCTTGAAGCTCATCAAGAGAATGCAGAGTGTGTGCAAAGTAGTAATCACAGCAAAAGGTTGCTACTTTG
>CAEFZX010001069.1:0-15772 GCA_903066825.1 Alfaro cultratus | reverse complement strand
GATCAGAGTCCAAGCCTTTTTTCAGATGTCAGACCAGTTCATGATCCCAACCCGACCCGAAGCTGCTGCATGTTCATAAACGTTTGGGTGACTGTTCTGATCTGGAGCCTTAGATTTGGTCCAGATCTCAGGTTTTATCTGTACCTCTGTCTGCATATAAACAGACATCATTTGGAATTACAAGTCCTTTCTTTCCTTCTCTAAGTGAGAAGGAAAGAAAGGACGGAAGAAAAGGAAGAAAGAAAAATATAGCTTTCATATTGCTTTCAGTACATGTTTCAGACAGGAAGAATATTCCTTATGCACTTCCTACACATGGATTCTGATGTAAATAATAATAATAGTGGAAGATGTTCAGAAGAATTCCATCTTGCTTTTCAATTTTAAAGAAATAATCTTTCAGGACAAATAGATTCGGAAATGTCTATTTTCGAAGACTGAAATAGCCATTCTGGAACAGAGGAAGCCCATTTTTTAAATATAAAATGCAGCTAAGTGTCTGAACTATTAAATTGGTAAATATTTTGGTAAATATTTGCATTGTTGTTTGACATCAAAAATGTCATTTTTTGAGTATTTTGTAAGAAGGATAAACATAGACCAAGAATCAATATTTAAAAAAAAGAGTAAAACTCAGAGCGTCTTGATTACTAACCCAAAGGTTTACCTGTTGATCTACCATCTCTTCCTCAGCTAACGTTCCTCGCTCACTCAGACGTGGTGCTGCCTTATGAGGGTTTAGCAGCTTTAGTTGGAAATTATGTTTCATTTTCAGCAACTAACTTTCTTCTTCTGGGGAAACAAACTGAATGTTCTCTGCATATTTACCAGAATTCCCCCAATTTCTCACCTCCAAATAAAAACATTGAAGTTGTTGATGTAATGTCACACCTAAAAAAAATTTAGAATGTGATAAACTTTCTTCCAGTTTAAATGTTTCTTAACCTGATTTGTAGACTTTTTTTGTCTTTATGAATATTTCTACACTAAATGTAAACTTAGCCACTCAGACCAGGCAGTTTGATTTCAATCTAGATGAATGTTTAGTTCTTAGCTATACACATTTTATATTAGTAGCATTTCTATTACAAATGTGTGCAAAACCTTGTAGTTTTACACACAAAACTACTCTGTTTTTTTGTGTGCAAATGAAAAAACATTAGCAAATGTTTTTTCAGCATTTGTTAATATTGAAAAAACAACTTCATATTTGAGGTGTTTTTTGGCGTTTTCAATAAAATCATATATGAATAAGTTTATTATTATGATATTAAAAAACACACCTTGCCATCATCCTCCAACTACTTCCTGTCGACTTCCTGTCGTAACAGGCTGACGTGATGTAACAGTCAGCCTGTTACATCACATGACTTGTGTGATGCGAAGAAAGTGTTTCAATTGCAGTTTTGCGAAACAACCTAATTTTGATATGTCTGAAAATACATATCAAAATTACGTATTTTCATCCTAGCTCCAAAACATTTTATCGGAAAGTATCCAAGTTTTTTCTTTTTCTTTTTTTTTTTTTTTAAATTAGCGTGTTTCCATTAAGCAAATTTATTTCTGTAGTTCGAAATTGCACAATTATGTGGTCAATGGAAACACAGTTCCTTATCCATGTAGCACCACTGTCTCAATCAGGTTAGAGGCTAAATGGGAGTTAGTGAACATGAACATTACTGATGAGCCAAAATTAGTTGAGAAGATACAAAAACTTCTACTGGTGGTTCAGATGATAGCTGGTGATGATTATTTGATCACTATATTGAAAGAGGGTGTGTTTACTAGTTACTTTGAATCCACACAGTATCTCCAAGCAGTTAGGTAAAGCTTCATCTTCAGAAGAATTTATTTTTGATCAGGCCAGAGCTGCCTCAGCCCCGGCTGTTAACCTGTCACTACAAGCTGGTTCAACTACATTTTTCAGAAATAAAGAATGAGATAAACTACTTCTGACGGTTGTTCTGATTAACAAGATAACTGAAGCTGCTAGATAATACCTGTCTATAACTGTCACTAGTAATAGTCTAATATAAGTATCAATACAATCAATAACGAACACAGAGAAATTTTATTCAGACATCATGATATTTAATTCCTTTCAAAAATTAAAATACACCTTCATATCCTTTGAAAATACAGTACGTCTTTCACAACCAAAGCACAACCAAATAATAAAATAAAATAAAAAAATAGGCATTAACTCACATGACAGCAATGAAAACAACAAAAATAACACCACAGGTTTGATTACAGAATGTACTGACAAATCTTCACAAATACAGGAACCACAAAAAAAGAAAAAAAAAAACAAAACTAAATGTACAGAAACGATCTGTATAGAAGAGTGATTTTAGCACTTAGTTCGGTTTTCACTGCTTGTTACTGATGTGAAAAAAATCAGTGAACATTATGCTCAAGGATGTTTTTGTTGGAAACGGCAAACAGCAATGGAAGACTTCTGGGACACAGTGTTCTTTTTTGGGGAGCGTAGTGGGACAAACAACTTGACATTTAAAGATTTTCAACTAAACAAAGCTGCAGACGGAGACATAAAAAGAGGAGGAAGAGAGGAAGCTGAAAATGATGGACAGAAGAAACGTGAATAACTGTTCTGTCTGCTTGGCTTTCTGTGGAGTTCAGAGTTTAAATTTGGAATCAAGCATTTGCTCCATGTTCTACGGCTACAGTGAGATTCATGTTTACTGAAAGATGTATGTTGCTAGTACTTAGTTACAGCATTACAGCATGCCAAGTCTCCCAAACTGTAATATTATGTTCACATGTTGACATAAATACAGTTTTTTAGAGTTTGAGTGACAGGAAATCCATCAAGCAAGCCCAGTTTTGGAACATTAAAAGTACTGTGAGAGTCCACATCCTGCTTCTTCAAATAATTCTATTATTTTTCACAAGCATCATTTAAAAATACATTATATTTTTTACATTGTAAATTGTTGTGCTGCTATTACCATTTTCTTTAAAATGGCCTGTTTTAACCCCTGTCACTTTAAAAGGCTACTGTTTTTTGATTGGTCAGCTGTGGATCTAGTACCAAATTTGCTACTACACTACATCATCTCAATGTGTTCTCACAGTGACTTCATAAGATTTTTATAAATTTATAAGTTTTACTGAGCTTTGCAAAAGTGATTATCATTTTTCACATTTATTGCAGTTCATCTACAACATTTAATTCAAAGTCATTTATTGGTATTTTGCGAGATTGGTTAATAGTGGTGCATCTAATTAATTTAGAGTAAAAGTGAAGCTCAAGGTCTTCACCAGAGGCTAATAATAGTTTAAGACTAACACTCCACATTCAGCTTAACACACCATCACCAGTGTGAATCATGGTGTCATCCTGAGGAGGAAGGTTTACCTTCCAGCAGAAGAACAACCCGAATCATACAGCCAGAACGCCACTGGGTTAGTTCAAATTAAAGCAGGTTTTGTGTTTAGAAAGGCCCAGTCAAACTAAATCTAGTTGAGAAGTTGTAGGAAAATCTAAACAGTGGCATGTACAGACGCTCTTCATCCAGTTTGAACATAAACCATCTCCAAAGAGGAAGGGACCTAAATTTCAGTTTGTCGGTGTGCAGAGTAGCTAAGAAACCCCACCCATAAAGCATCTTCTTGTCGGTTCCTCCAACTGTTGACCCGATCCAACCTACAACATTTCCACTGGTATATTATGGACTACATAAAATCACCAACAAAATACAATAAAGTTTGTGGTTTTAAAGAAAGCAATGACATAAAGTAGGCACAGTAAAAGCAGTGCTTTCCACAGACCAGTGATTCTCCTTTATTCTGTTTTTTTTCTCCAAAGAGTTTTTTTGCAGCACTAGTGGCTTGCATTTTTCCACAACAGTAGGCTGACAGGAAGGAGAGGGGGAAGACATGTGGCAAGGGTCGCCGGGACCAGGAGTCGAACCCGTGACGTCCGCGTCGAGGACTGAGGCCTCCAAGCTTGGGGCGTGCTAAACCCCTGCGCCACCACAGCACGCCCCATTCTGGTCTTTCTATGAATAAAGCTCCTTCTCCACAACCAAGGCTTTAACCAGTTCTTCCCCAGTCAGCCCGACCAGATTCATCTCCATCGGAAGATTCTGTTTTTTAAAAACCACCTTATTAGTAGTACAGGGCAGATCTATCCAAGCGATTTGATTGGAAGCAGACTGAATTTGTTGATTGGCCCATGGATTTAAGTCAACAACATCACAACCACCGTCTTCAAATTATGACGAGACCATAATATTCATAGTTTCACCGTCAAAGCTTCAGATCCAAACCTTTTCATCAGTTGTGTTGAAAGAGTCTATTCACCGTCAACTGCTTAGGGCAACGAACAAATGAACCAAAAGATGTTCATTTTTTGAACATTTTTGCACTTGTACCATGGGTACAAGTGCAAAATAAAATATCATCAGCAGGTCATTGCCCACATAGTGAGGAACATTCTGCCAAATAGAGACACACCCTACTGGGCCAGAACGGAAACAGATATTAACCACAGAGAGTGAGACTTGTCAATGGAGTCTCAACTTCAGCCAGAGTGAAGTTGAGCTTCACTCTGGCTCAACACGCCAGAGTGAAGCCAAGCCGGCCCCAAACCTTCCTATCTGTCTGTTCAAACCTGGAATTTCAATGTAAGCAAACATCTATCTAAAAACTTGTAGGGAAGAGTTCGGATGTTATGCACTAGAGGTGTTGCTACTGTAGGAGAAGCACTCTCTTTTGGATCATTTTAGATCCACGGTAATCAGTTACACAATGTTAAATGTGAATGAACTGCAATATTTCTGTGCTTAAATTCTAGCAGCAGTGGCGGTCACAATCGTCCAAAGATCCAGTTCCAGAAGAGGATAGGAACTGCTGGAGAAAACATGATATATGCAAAAAATATATTGGACTTGTAATTCCAAATGATTCCAATTGACATATGACAAAGACATTGAAATATGTGGTCTTCCTCACTCATCTGCTCGACTGAGAACTGAAAGTAAATCTGTGTCAGGGATGAAAGGAAGGCCTGGGAGTGACAGGTACATTTACCTAAAGGAAACAAGTCTCTCATGGAGTATTGCACATGGAGTTTTCTCAGACCTTTTCTGACCTACAACATAAAGCAAAGCTTCTGAACATCAGAGGTGGGAGTGATGAGTCTCTGAAGATGGGAGTGTCACCGAAATTTATCACACAAACTCTACAGACAGTGATGAAAACATAAAGATGCTTTAAATAAAACTTAAAGACAACATGACAACAGCTCTCTGCAGAATGTTAACACACTGCAGAGCAAATACATTCAGTTTCACACGTTCTTCAGTCACACGAACCCGCCTGGACTCTGAGTGCGGACTGCTGAGGAACGATATGTCCAATACATCCAACACGTCAACCGATCACAGCCGCTGATCAAACAAAAGGTGTTAAGGAAACGAATGGTGACCATCAAGTTGCTGACCTGATGCCTGGATGACCAATTCGCTTAGCACATCTTTTTTGGTTTTCTGGCTTAACAACCAGCCCTGATCAAGGGCTGCCTTGATCAGTCCTTGATCAAGTGATCTCTCTTATCAAGAGATCCAGAGCTTCTTGCTGAAACTTATCTTCCTGCCAAGAGGCACCGACAGACAAAGCCATGGTGAGGTGAAGAATCCAGAGGCATTTCATAAAGTTGGTGCCTCAATATTTTACATCTCCACCGAGAGTACAGCCAATCAGAGTAAATGAACATGTATGATGCTCCCTGATTGGCTGTTTTGCTAATGATTGCCAATAGCATGTCAAGTAGCAGAGGGCATGGGTATTTCAGCTTCCCACGCTGCATTTTCTTTTGATTATTTTAGATTTTTGTGGAAACAAAAAAAAATCAATGTATAGGCAAATTTTCCGTGAATATGTGGAGTGGGGTTCACTGTATGTCCAAATGTTGTTGGACTCTTCACCTCACCATCACCTTCACAAGCAAGGTGGATTTTATTTTTTGTTACGACCATGTCCATGTGACAATGCAGGAATCTTTTTTCAATAAATAAAGTAAGATTTTTATATAAAGCAATGTAATAATTATCATAGAACACCTTCAATGTGTAAATGCTGTAGAATCAATGGTGTGGAAATGCTTAGATTTTATTATTTCAAAGGAAAACGTGAAAGTTTCAAATGGTGGTTAGAGACATGCATGTATGGAATGTATACATGTATGCACCATATTTGCATATGGTGCGAATATGGTGCATATTTGCACCGTATGCATATTCACATATGGTGCGAATATGCCTCAAGGCATTTTGTGATGTCACACAGACCAGATTGTTTCTATTTTTAATATAACTAGATGTCTGTGTCAGTGCAATGCAGAGCGAGTCAAACGTTTTCTTAGCTGAAAACAACAAACTTGACTAGAGTAAGAAGATTTTGATTTGTAAGAAACTAACACAGAATAGTGCATAAAACTTGGAAATGAGTGGCATCTATTTGCATTCATTCCCCTTTAGTCTGATATTCTTGTCTCAGAATGGTTCAGTAAAAGTCCAGACCTAAATTTAATTAAGAAAATATGGTATGTTTTGATGTCTTCCACAGGAAGACTCCGGGTTTCCTTTAGAGCTGCAAGGACAAATAATGATGCTGAACTGATTATTTATCAAAATATTGGAAATCCATATTTTATTTCCCTTCCACTTTACAGTTAAGCACTATTATATGGTTCTATTATGTGAAAAAAGAGAAAATAATTTTTCATTAAAAATGTCAAAGCTTATGGTTGTAACCTGAAAAAACTTGAAAAAGTCCAAGTGGTAACTCTTCAGTGCATCATAACTGGATTCAGGTAAATGTGTTGGTGAAGACAGTCTGAGGTTGGAGGAGTCTGAAAATTCTAATCATTATTATTATGTACAGAAAAATAAAAGTTGAGAAACTTTTTTTTTTTTACCTAGTTTTAAACCAAACAGGCCATAAAGGAGGTTAGCTTTCCCATTTAAGTTGCCATGCCAACTCACTTTGCCTACAAGCACAAGCGCCTTTGTAGAACTGAAAGGCAGATCTCACTAAAATTGTGCTTATTAGCACAGGCAGCGGCTGAACCAACATCATTGTCTGAAAGGGCTTCACTCAGCAACGGACGCTCCCAGTGTCACGCTATGTCAGGCTCAGTTATCAAGAAGCTAATGTACCATTTAGGACTTAACTAAGAGCTGGAATATCAGTTTCCTACGATGGCCCATTGTAGAAAAAACAAAAATTGTAGCATTGGAACAAAAACACAATGAAATTTCCTCCAAAAATTTCAGAAATTTTCTAAAAAATATTTGGAAATTTCTGAGTTTGAAAAGTCAAAAATGTTAGATTTTTGACACTAAGAACATTTTTAAACTCAGAAATTTCCAAGATTTTTCTAGAAAATTTCTGAGATTAATCTCATAATTTAGTTTATTGGTGGACAGTTACTAATTTGCTTTCTATATATGATGGCCCTAATATGCCATCATCATTTTCTGCTTTCTCTCCATTCTTTGCTTCAAATAAGAATGGAGAGCTAAAACTAAAGCTTAGCAAAGCTTAGCAATGCAAATGTTGAGGACTTGGTGTCTCTTTCTAACATTTCCTTTCTTGCTTTGACTAAAAGTAAGACATCAACTTCTCTGCCTTTCCTCGCTTCATTTTTCAGGGAATAAAGCACTTTTTTTTTTTTGCTTTAAATACAATTATTCATTCATGTCTTTGCCATTCAGAGAAAACAACAAACATTCTTTACAGGCAGATACAGGACACGTCACATTGTGTGAAGGAATGGAGATGCATGCACACACCTGCCTCATGCTTCTGAAGCGTACAGTTATAGTTCATATGTATGAATGGACAAACAAAAGCACAAGATCCATAATGAAAACAGAATGATCTAGTACAATTCCTGGGGTACATGTCGGCAATCTAAGATGTTTCATCTCCGAAGTATGAGAATCCTTTGAACTCATCTTGGTTGACCTGTTTGATGATGCTGTCATCCACGGGCGTCAGGACAGGTTCTTCACGTGTAAAGTCCTGGTCAAAGTTATTGACGTCCCTTTTGGTTTTCTGTAAGAAGCAGAACATCAGATAAGGTCCTGCCTTTGCACTTGTGGGACTCCTGCAGCCGTGTCAGCGGTTTTTAACCAAGTTAGAAAACAAACAAGAACTTTTGATCGCACGATCTCCCAGACTGAACTCACAATACGAGGTTTAAACGGCGGCCTGATCTTCCTCTGGTCCAGCAGCATCCAGTCAATTTCTCTGAAGAACGGATGGAGCTTGATGGCATCCTCACAGCCTTGCGATGTCACGCAGCCCAGACGCTTGTTCGGACTCTTCGTCATGAACTGACAAACACAAGGAGGCAGAGGATCATTAGTTTAAAGGAGCAGTGTGGGAAGTTTAGTAACATCTTGTGGCATTGGCACAAACTGCAATGTATGTAGAAATTAAAAGGAGCTCAATCATTTTTTTCAACTGCATTTTGTTTTCATAACCTTTTTTTTTATCAATTTTTTCAGTTGTGTATGGTTTTTATTCCCATTTTTTTATTTTTTTATTTTTTAAGTTGTTTTTGGTAGTCCTGGTTTATTTTAGACATTTAAAACATATTCCAGTTCCAGAGTGATGCTTTCGGTAAAAATTTTTGTTTACTGGTCTTTGAGAGAGCAAACTTGGATTTTTAAAAATTATTATTATTTTCTTTCATTATCAGTATATTACCGGAAAATGGTCTCAAAACAATTATATTATTATTTATTGCTATAATTATGAGGAGGATTTAATGTCCAGCAAAATTTGTCATCCTGAGCAGTCAAAAGCTGACATCGAATAAACATAAAAAAATGTTTGGGGGGAACAACTAAAGAAATATTGTTTGTCTTAGGAGCCGGTGCCATGGGGCCTCTGCCAGAGGGCCGTTGCCGGGAGGTCGGTGCCAAGGGGGGCAGTTCCAGAGGGCTGGTGTTGGGGGCCAATGCCCATCTCCGAGGGACAACAGGTCAGAGAACCCAGAGCCTGCGCAGGGAGTACATGGGATTCAAACCCTGGACCTTCTTGCTGCCAGCTATGCCACTCTGCAGGCTGGTTTAATTTTATGAAAATAAATAATAATAATTTAATATTTGAATTTCTCTAATATTTTTATTATAAAATTTTGCCTTACATTATGTATTTTAATTGATTTGGTATACTTTTTGTGTTTCTTGTGTCATTTGTGATGTTCTTACTAATCTTACTGAATTTTTGCAAAGTTTGAAGCACTTTGTTACATTTTTAATAGAAGAGCTATTAAAATAAAGTATAATTATTATTATTATTATTATTATTATTATTATTATTATTATTATTATTCCCATCATGAGAAGACAAAGCAGGTTGTGCTACTGGCTCATTTTAATGTACATATAATTTCTGCTGAGCGAGTCAATTTTGCCTTTTTGAACTGCTGCATTTTAAGAAAATAATTAGCAACGTTGATTTTCATTCATCAGCTGAAGATTAGGTTTGGAGATAAAAGCGTCATGATTATTAAAGAGGGGCGACTTTTAGTTTGTTTGTGCTTTTAACACCTCATTTGTGGGTACGGTACGTTCACGTGTTTCTGGATGTGTTGAGGACATCAGGCCTCTTCTATTTGTTCCACCTGATTACAACTAATAGCTTGGAAAACTGACGGTCACCTAAAGTCCCCAGAATAGACGCCAACGTCTGCTGGATGGAACATTAACTGTAAATAAAAATAAAAGCAATCATTTCCACAGGATCAGAGGATGACGTTCATTTGCAGCAAGTGTCAGAGCCCGACCGTTTATAGCATGGAAAAGACAGAAGTTCACAAAACAGTTGGTATCAGTCATGAAAGTAAAATAAACTTTATCTTTAGGCGTTTTTTAGTTTCATCTGTCTTTCCTGTTTTGATCTTTTCCTGTTTATTCATTTAACTCTGGTCTTCATTCCTCTGTTTTCCTGGTTGGTTCATCAGGTTCCTCAGATTACTGTTACTTAGTTTCTCTTCATGTTAGTTTCAGTTTTTTTCCTGTTTTCTTTCTGTCTCAGTTTGGACAACTCACAAGCTTCTTTCTCTTCATAGGTCCTTTAAATCCATCTGGAAAAATGTGCAGTAAGCAAAGTTTACTGTCCACTGCTTTTTCAGCATCTAATGACAGCAAGGAGTGATCCATAGTAAACTGTTGTGCATATAATATATATAATCTGCGGGTATTATGAAAGGCTTGGCGTCCAATAACAAATCCATTTTGGTCATTTGAGGATAAATTAGGAATATGCGTTTCAAGCCTTCGAGCCAAAGCTTTGCACAGACTTTTCGTGTCACAGGACATTAAAGAAATGGGTCTATATGAACCCATTTCTGTTGGGGGTTTACCTGGCTTTAACAAAAGAGAAATAGTTGCCAAATGTAATGATGGAGGCAGAATACCTTTTTCATAAGATTCATTGAATGCTTCAAGTAGGAGGGGGGTGGGGAGCAGTAATTTATCTGGAAAAATAAATTTCTGCCCCTTTACAAGAATTTTGCTTTATTGTAAAGTTCAATTGGTAGGTCATCGGGGCCACGGGCTTTACCAGAATTCATGTGGCTTAGAACCATTTTAAGTTTTTGAATTCTCAGGTTTTCATCCAAATTGTTCTTGCATGTGAACAGTTTTAGTTATAATTAACTATTCTTATGTAAAACATTTGCTGCAAGTCGTGGTCCCATAGCGCTAAATGGAAAATTAATATATTCCTGCATTTTTTTTCTTGATATTATCACTTAAAAAGTCATGTCTATCATTTTGTCATAATGAAATGTAGACTTTTAAGAATCTAATTTAGGGAAAATTAACATTATTATGAAGCTGTGGTGTAATTCACATGCAGTGGGACATTTCTCATGTCGTTGGATAGGTGATGGCTTCGTCATGTGGCCTGAAGTCCTTCAGCTGCATCACATGTCCAATCAAAGTCCAGACTTCCGGGGCGAAGGACCGTCCATATAAACACACACTTTCCCACAAAACTTTACAGTGACCTCGCACCGGCAGCCAAGGTAAATGCGATGTTTGAGATGGAAACACGGAGCTATCAGAGCTTCTGCCATCAGAGGGACAAAAAGCGCGGATCAACCCAGGATGGTGACAGAACGGCTGCGTTCACACTCACAGAGAAATAAACTAGACCAGCAGATTATTTTGAAGTAGCTTCAGTCCTTTGATCCACCCATC
Source organism: Alfaro cultratus (assembly GCA_903066825.1). Classification (NCBI taxonomy): domain Eukaryota; kingdom Metazoa; phylum Chordata; class Actinopteri; order Cyprinodontiformes; family Poeciliidae; genus Alfaro; species Alfaro cultratus. Next base: position 4,523 of record CAEFZX010001069.1, on the reverse strand, counting down.
TTCAGAGGCAAGAAAAACTAGAACCCTGCAGCCAGTTTCTGATGGTGTAAATGTCAGCTGGAACAATGTTCACAGGCTGCTTGGCTCTCCAGAAATACTTTCTGGATTTCTCTGCAGAGAGGCAAATCGTTTTTTGCATCGACTCTTTGCAACCATGTTGAGATTTTTGAGTCTAAATATCTTAGAAAGAAAGTGAGCAGAATCTGAAGAACAAATTAAACAATTTTCAATGGTGTTGCCTCAAACCAGCAAATGACAAATTATTGTTAAGGTAGTAGAATGTATAAATTGTACACATTTCCAGAAATGTAGGCAGAAACTCTGAGATAGTTCATTCTGGTGTTTGTATCTTATTTCATTTATTAAAGTTTAAGGGATGTTGGGATCCTATCCCAGGTTTCAGATCAGGGTCCACATTATGACATTTAGAAATCATATATCAATCATATATCAAGTCAGCATCAAAGATCCAGACTAAATCCAAACTCCTATTGGTATTTTTTAAAAGTCTCAGGTTTTTTTCCTGTGTGATGCAACTATGGCTGCTGAAGACCGCAGCTGAAATGCTATTTATGAAATGTTAGAACATTGAAAGGGAATAGCCAAATCCATGACGTAGGAAACGACTTTGACTGTAACTTTGTCAGCATAGGACCAACCAAAGCTGCATCTAAATATGCTGCTCGTCGAATTATCAATTGATTAAAAACGCAGATATGCTAACATCAGCAAACCGCTCTAGATGATAGATGAAATTTGGAGCTATTAGCAGTAGCAAATTGCTAACAGCTAGTTTGCAGTAACAGTTTGTGAACCGTAGCTATCCGTTCACAAACAGATGATAAAACTATGTGAGAATGTTGCAGCTGCAGCAGCATATGCAGGCTGTCCAGCAGAGACCCCTGTTGGGTAAAGATATCTGTCACTGTCAAGAAAAATAACAGTAAGTAATTTTGATGATATTTAGTGTCCTATTGTATTAGATTTAACAGATTCCCATAAAGTAACTGAGTTTTAAAGGACATACAGTAGATGGAACTGAATTTCAGTGTTGTATAGTAACGAAGTAAAAAAACTTCACTACTTTACTTAAGTATATTTTGGAGTACTTCATACTTTCCTCGAGTATGAAAATTTTTGATAACTTTCACTTTTACTTCACTATATTTCCGAACTTAATTGCATACTTTTACTCCGATACATTTTCAATGTGTGGTTTAGTTACTCGTTACAAAAAAGCGAGAGAGAAACGCAAGTGTTTTGACCCCACCTACTGATTGACTACTTGAAGGTTTTAGTTTCAAGTGATAATGAGGTTTTGTGCAAGGATGACCACAAGGGAGGTTGAGATTTGGAGGGGAAGAAAAAAAAAGTCGAGGGCAAAAGTGTAGAGGGGATGTGATGAGGGGCTTGTGTTTGCAAAGTGTTTAAGATTTAGTTAATAGGCCTGAAGTGAAATAACAGTACCATCTTTTTTTTCCTCTGGTGAGATGTACACCTCATTTCAGCACTGCCTTTTTTTTACGTTTTAAGGTAGGTTTACAGAAAAGGTCTCCCTCTTCAGATGCCAAATAAGCTGCATTTCCCTCCCAATTCTTTTTTTCTTTTGCATAATGACCAGTTATGTGCACCTATAGTTTGTGAAGTAGAGTAATCGTAACAGCTTTTTTTTCTTCATGTTGGCCGCATTTTCTCCACTGACTATTTATTTTTCTCATTTTCAGCACTGACCTTACTTGAAGGGAAAACTTAAGGCTTACAAAAACTTTGTATGTCCTGGAGGATATACTAAGAAGCTGGTTGAGTTGTAAAGCAGGTTAAATTGACCTTGTGGTTTAGGTAAAGCACCTCATTTTCTTAACTGCAGGTATATCTATTAGCAGTTTTAATTTTGCCTGCACTTGGTTCTGTACATTATTTTAAGTGTATTTAATGAGTTTACCAAAATATAAAAAATGTCATTCAAACTGCATTTGCCTTGTTTTACTTATTACTTATACTTTTCATTACATTACTTGAGTACATCCATTTTTACAGCAATTTCCATACTTAAGTACAAGACGTTTCAGATACTTTAAGACTTTAACTCAAGTAACATTTCAGTCAGTGACTTGGACTTTTACCAAAGTCATATTTTGGAGAGGTACTTACACTTTTACTTGACTCTGAGATTTCAGTACTTTATACAACACTGCTGAATTTATCACTGTAGCAGAATGGGCCAAAAAAAAAAAATCCCAATCCCCACTGGGAATTCCTTACTAAGCTTGTACACATTACTATTTAGTTGAATATTGCAATAATGTAGATAATTGTAATTGTAATAAATGTAGTAAGTTAACTTTAAGATGTGCTTTAATCATCAGTTTGACTTTTTCTTAATTATATTTTGCAGATACATAGGGTAAAAAGATAAATGAAAAAACAGGAAGTTAAAAGGCAAATGCCTTATCAAGGATCAAGAACTGGGTCTAAACTTACTTCCTTAAATGAGCAGTATCATGTAAAATCTGTTTTTGAGCTTTACATCATGTTATAATGTTATTTCCTCATAAAGAAAACATATCTGCAGTGTTGCTTTGATTCTTTCATGCATGTTTGAGAAATCCTTTAATCTCCATGGCAACGATTCAGCTGCGCAAAAAGTCTGAGTGGACCTAGCCCACTTTCACCTTACAAATCACCCCTCCCCTGTGACTCCCCCTCTCAGATCCTTCAGACTAGCCAGCAGCAATTACCAAACACCTGCTGGAACTGCTCATTATAGGAGCTACTGCTCAGAGTAATGCTGTTAAACAATTAAAATGTAAATAGAGGAGCCATGTTGGGATGACTTCCTTTAAGAAACTCTGCCAGGAGTTTCTTAAAGAGACAGAGGCCAAATTCCAAGGCGTTAAATTACAAAGTCAAATTTCTTTTAAGTCATATTTGAACATTTTTAGATCAACTGAAGGTAACGTAGTTACTTGGTTGTGCCACAAAGTGGAACTATGTGTCTGGAAAATACATAACACTGGCCCTTCAGAAAGCTTCAAGACCTCTGCGGCTGTGAAACACTAAAGCAGGGGTGCTCAAGTCCAGTCCTCGAGAGCTACCATCCTGCAACTTTCAGATGCATCCCTGCTCCAACACACCTGAATCAAATGAGTGGCTCGTTACCAAGCCTGTTCAGAGCTGATCCCCGGCTGTTGGAGTAAGGCTGCATCTAAAAGTTGCAGGACGGTAGCTCTCAAGGACTGGACTTGAGCACCCCTGCACTAAAGCCACTGAACAGGAGCAGCGCCTCCTACTGACCGCTCTCAGAATGGACACGGCCTCCTTGCTGAGCCACACCGGGTAGAGGACGTCGTCATGCAGGATAGACTCGAACAGGTCGTCTTCATTATCGGCCTCAAATGGCGGCTGTCCCGCCATCATCTCGTACATCAGCACCCCCAGAGCCCACCAGTCCACCGACGGACCATAGTCCAGCTCCTGAAGGATCTGATCACATGCAGAGGAAACAGAGGCGTTTCAACAAAGTGATTATTCTCTAAAGTTACTGACCTGTTCCACTCTAAGGTTTTGGTAAACAATTAAGCTTTTGAGCTCAGTTGCATAACAGTTTTCTGCTGTTTGCAAAAAGTTGCTAAGGGAATGCTAATGTTGTCGTGGGTCAAAGTTTCATTCAGTTTTATAAGAAAAATATTCAAAAGGGATAAATGGAGCAATCAAATCTTTCCAGCCCAATTAACATCTGGAGGTGATTCCACACATATCTATTATTAGCGCAATTGGTAGCACAGCATTCAATTCCCATCCTAGGGTCGTTCAGTTTGCATGTTCTCCCTGATCATGTGTGGGTTCCCTTTGGGTACGCCGGCTTTCTCCCACAGCCCAAAAATATGACTGTCAGGTTGATTGATCGATCTAAATTCTACTCAGATGTGAGTGTGTGTGTGCATGGTAGTTTGTCCTGTCTGTCTGTGTGTTGCCATGTGATGGACTGGCAACTTGTCCAGGTGTCCACAGGTGAAGGATAGCTTGTAGTAACAGTTGAAAGTAAGGAAGTTACCAGAAAAAAATATTTCTGGTAACTTTAATTACAGGGTTTGATGCTTCACATTTTACAAAAATAAGATTTCCTAAAAAATATATTGATAATAACTCAATATATTTATTGATTTATTTATAAATAAATCAATAAATTTATTTATTAATAAATTTATTCATTAATAAATAAACCAATAAATTTATTTATTAATAAATTTATATATTAATACATAAATCAATAAATGTTTTTATTAATAAACTTGTTTATTAATAAATAAAGAAATCATTTATTCATTAAGAAATAATTTTATTAATAAATAAAATTATTTATTAATAAAATTAGTAATTAGCTAATTAGCCATTAGCGATGACTACTGCCCGGTAGCCCTCACCCCCATCATCACTAAGTGCTTAGAGCGGCTGGTCCTAGCACACCTCAGATCCTGTCTCCCCCCCACACTGGACCCCCACCAATTTGCATACAGGCAGAA
>CAEFZX010001065.1:0-26058 GCA_903066825.1 Alfaro cultratus | reverse complement strand
CCTTGTATACATTTTTAACAGTGTAATTCTGTAAAGACAAAATATGTCTGGTGGTCCAGCTCTGATTTACATATTTTTGCTAAATTGCGGGTTTGAATATTGTAATACTTTCCTATAACAAAATAGACCTGCAGAAAGAAATTACTAATAAAATATTTTACATATGCATAGTTGTATGTTCTATGTAGAGATTTTCCTTAGCTTTGATTGTATGTCTCACAATTTTGTACTTTATCATTGTTCATTAAACTCTGAAAGCTGTGTGACTTTGTTAATTTTCTGTCCTAAAATGTGATTAGATATGCCCTTTTTTTTTTGAGCACCTCGATTCTCTTGGTTAGCCAGAGAAAATCTGTGCAAATCCAGAAGTCTCCATACTTTTTCCACACAAGCACCAATGGTGAAGCATATTTACTAGTGTATTTCCTGATAATTTCTCTCCTCCATCTCATTCAAAACTTGTCTTAACTTTTGGTACTGCCTTGGGGGAACAAGCCTGTAAGGTAGTGTGAACGATCTCTTTCTGAGAGATGTATGCAGTGTACAAAGTTCTTAGCTTCTCTGCAGTCAAGATGGTGGCGTAAGAAAATGTCCTCATACTGCAAAACAAGACTAGCCATTTTCACTTTACATTCTTCAGACGTCTCACGAATGAATATCAATATTACAAAGCCAACAGAAGCGAGCTTTGCTTTTGCAGTAGCATCTGAGAAGCATAGCTGGGTTGACTGGCAACAACTAGTATACTAGTCCTCTGATAATCATCAATTATCAGAGAGATAATTAGCTATAGGAAGTCCACTCATGGATGGGTTTGCACTTCGGGACGTAAGACAACTCTGGATCAGGGCAATGCTTCAAGACATGACAGCAACTTCATTATTTAATGTATCTGTTTTTCCCAGTCTGTGCAACTCTTCCAAGAGCAGCTGAGAGCTGCTCTATTAAGTCTTATCCAGTAATCAAAATTAAATGAAGTTATTGTGTGGTCTAGGAAAAGTCTGAACTAAATTCTAATTTACATACTGTCTTAATAAATCACTTTTCAGGTTATCTGTCTATCTATTATTCGTTCTTTGCTTGTACTCTTGTCGCGCTTCTAAATAAAGTTTCTTTTAAAAAAAGATCTGCAGTCACCTGACAGCCTCAGAACTACACAGGAAGAGGATTCGAGACAACATGGCCGCCGCCTGCTAGTTTTCACCAGATATCAGAAGCGTTCAGATCGGCTGTTTTTAATCTAACCACCGGTTTAGTTTGGGAAAAAGGTTGCTTGTTATTCTAATTCGACATGGCTCAGTGTGTTCTGTCCGTACACGAATTCATTCAGGATTCGTTTGTCCCCATGATAGCCGTGTTATGTAGCGGTGAAGCGGAAAGAGTCACTCGAAAGAACAACCTAAATTTTGTAGAGCTGTTGAGGCCGTTCTGTCGATTGACATCCGAAGGTATGAGTCTGAAATCCACTTCTTAGCTATTACACAAGCTGCTTTAGTGGAAAATTGTTTCGAAAGAGTAACAGGATGCCAGAAACGGTAGCTGTACGCTAACACTGCATTAGCTTACCTGATTAACGAAGGCCGAGTCAGACAGACAGGAGGGTCTGCTGTGTGCACTTGATCTGTAATGAGACTGAACATGGTAGTAGGACTAATACAACCCTGCACATGTGCTGTATAATAGCATGTTCACTAAAAGAGAGCTTACAGCTCTGTGTGTATGGAACTGATTTCATTAGATTCTAGATGATAAATGTGTTTATGTCAAACATTGTGGTTTGTTAAATTAGCAGTTCTGAGAATGACCTGAAATTGTATAGAAATGAGTTTTTGTCAGTAAAACGTGAAAATCAATGCGAATTACTTGCTGCTGCAGTCAGTATGAACAATACTAAGTATTTATCTGAATTCCTCAAGCTGTATTTTGCAATCAAAGTTTTCTCTGCATTGTGACATTAAATCAGCTGTCTGGTGGCATCACACCTTTAAAATAGTGTTCAGCAAATCAATGGAAGCGTCTTTTGTTGAAAATATGTAAGATCCATTAAATATCTTCTGGAAACATTTTGAATTTAAAATGATTCTGTGTGGCTTCAATTATTCTTTGTCAGACTATTCTTCACCTGTTCTTTACAGCAGTGCTAACTTGTTTTCATCTAGTCATAAAGCTTCAATATTTTCACATTTATTGGACTCTTTATGTGCTAGAATAGGCAGGTTATGTGTGTAAATGCTGGAACTGTCTGTCAGGCTAATGTTATAAAGGCCTCCAGAACCTGGGGCTCATCCCATGCCTAGTTCCAGTTTAGGCCACCTGGAGGAGCGATGGGCTTCCACGGTGCAATATTGTTGAAGCTGTGAAGATAAGAGCGCTAAAGAAAGAATGAGCCAACCTGCAGTGATTGAGTTTTAGCAGGAGCCTCAAGTCACTTAAAGAGGCCGAGGGAATCGGCAGCAGTGACTCATGAACTTGGGAGATCAGAATGAAGTGTTCTCTTCTTCAGGTCACATCCGGGATCCAAACAACCAGCTCCAGACTGTGAAGAACTTACGGATCTGTGTCAGCAATGTGGTGACCAGTCCCAGTCCATCTGCTTCCCTTGGATCCTCCCAGAACCGTCTTCTCAGTGAAGTGGTATTTTCCTGTCAGCCACAGGAGGCTGCACAGGTCACTGCTTTGAGGACAGGAGACTATCATTTAAACTTAAATGGTAAGTTTAAGATATTCTGGTTTGTCTGTTTGGAGTTGTCAGGTTACAGGTACCTGATTTATTAAATATTCTAAAAATACGCAAGCAAATCTTTCAGAGGACCACAACAGTCTATATCTAAGCTCTTCCTCATCATTTACATCCGGATGTTTTGTTACAGTAAATATAAAAAATGTTATGCTGGAGTCTGGCTTCTGGATGATTTGTGTTTTCTTTTTTTATTTTTGCTGAAACTGTGTTTTAGTTACAACACCCTGGTTTGAAGCCTACAGGGAAAACTTCCTGCAGTCCATGCCTGCCTCTGACCATGAGTTCCTGAATCACTACCTGGCTTGTATCCTTTCTGCTTAACACTTTGTACCTATCTATGTTGTCATAGTTTTCCAGCTCTAATATTATTCACCAATTAGATTACATTCTGATTTCCCATGTCTGTGTCACTAGTATGACCCAGGGGATGAAAACTTATTTATCCACAGATTCCAAGAACAATAGTAGAGTTATTTGTTTTAAAAAAAAAACCAATTATAAATATAATAAAAAGGGGAAAGGAGAAAGTAAGGTATACATTTGTAAAACAAACCAATATTTTATGTCCTTAACAAACTCCAGGCCTGCTGGTGGTGTCTTCCACTGAGGCTGTTCCGGTGGAGCAGTTCCTCAAGCTTTCCCAGGAGCAGCACAAGATTCAGCACAGCGGAGAATACACTAACCCAAAGTGGTTTATCCCCAACACACTCAAGTATTATGTGTTGCTGCATGACATGAACGAGGGAGATGAACAAAGGTGCAATTTAATTAGAGCTGACATAGAAAGAGTTTGGTATTGTGATGAAAATGCATTTATATGAACATATATTCATATATGTTGCTACATGTGCATACTTCCCTGATGTCTTTTTCTCTCATCCTTGCCCTGTCTAGTTTTATTTTTTTACTTTTAGAAGTTATGGAGTACTCACTATTTTGACCAATATTATACTTTTCAGATTATTATGCAGAGAAACTCCTTCTAGCATATAAGTTATGGAGTACTTATTATCTTGCAACCCAGAAAAGGAATTAAAATAAACTTAGAATCCAGAGAAACTCATCTAGAGAAACTTCTCACTACCTTAGATCAACATTTAAGACCACCTACTTCATGGAATCAAACATGGAGAGCCAAAGCTTTTATTACTGTAGACCAATATTTAGCTTATAATTATCCAGAGAAACTCCTTATAGATTATGGAGTACTTATAACAGGTACTAGTCTATATATTCAAGAATTAGAACAAACTTATAACCCAGAGAAACTCCTACTAGCATCTCAAGAGAAACTACTCATTGCCTGAGATCAACATTATCAGAACAATAATCTAGAGAAACCTCTACTACCTTATAAATCATGGGCTACTTATTCTTAAACATGGGTTTTTTCTTTTTAGTTTTCCTTTGTTTTCTCTTTCCTTTGGTTGTTTTGTTGTATTTCCTTCTAACTCATGTAAATCACTTTTTCCTTATTCCTGAAATTGTGCTATATAAATAAAATTACCTTAAATGATTAATGTATCATGATTAATACATGATCATGTATTAATGTCTTTTCCAACAATGGAAAAGTTTCCTGCTGGAACATTTTTTCCATGTTGAAACTGATTTGGTAATTCTTAATTCTGAACATCACTTATGATGTATAGCTTAATTAGAGACTGGATATTTAGTTGTTTAATTTCTTTCAGGGCTGAAATGGTTTATGAAGACATGAAGCAAAGGTATGGACCTCAGGGATGTTATCTGTTAAAGATCAACTCTCGTGCCTCTTCACCTGAGGAGGAGGAGCAGATCCCAGACCCCTGGAGTCAATACCTGCACAAGCAAAATCTGCGGAACCAGGTTAGCAGCCTGTTGCTTAATTTGCTTACTCTACCTCAACCTACAAATCAACACAAGGGAAGGCGCTTGGCTCAGGTTTGCATTGTTCACCTAGTAGCTGTGTTGAATTGTGCTCCTCCTAAGCTATCTAATTCAGCTTTTTCATCCGTAGAGTGTCGGGCTCATTATGTGATTCATACCACAGAATGAGAGAGAGAGAATCCTCACAATTTAGTTGTTAAAAATATGGTAATAGTTATGTGGCCATAGAGGACAGCAGATGTAGAAATCCAGTTTGTAAACACAGATCATATATCTTAATCTACAAGTTATTAAACTATATACACAGACACAGGTTTTTTTTCTAAACATCCATCCATCCATTTTCTAACACCCTTGTCCCTGGTGGGGTTGGCAGGGGTGATGGTGCCTATCTCCAGCTAACATTCTGGGCAAGAGGCGGAGTCATCCTGGTCAGGTCGCCAGTCTGTCACAGGGCAACACAGAGACAGACAGGACAAACAACCATGCACACAACCATCCCACTCACACCTAAGGAGAATTTAGAGAGACCAATTAACCTAACCAATTAACTAACCTTTTTCCTGGACTGGGAATCGAACCCAGGACCTTCTTGTTGCAAGGAAAAAGTGCTACCAACTGCACCACTGTGCTGCCCCTTTTTCTCAACATATGTGATCTTTGTTAAAAATTGCTTGAAACATCACTCAGAAATAAATTTGTGTATTGATGAGCATGTTATTGTTTCAGACCTAGAAGTTAAACTTGAACAAGCCTACTCTCAAACTGAGACGTTTCAAATCTTCAGAATAAATTTAAATTTTTCACTGTAGAGTTTGACATTTTTGCAGGTTTTTTTACTAAAAGGTGCCCTGCTGGACTGCTAGTTAGAGGTTCTCTGGGGAAAGGATTCATTTGTACTGGGTTACCAGATATTTTGTGTAAATTTATCTTGTGATGCGTTTTACAGGAGGTGTTGCAACTCGCTCCCGCTGCTAATTTGGTTTCTGCTCAGGACGGTGTTGTTGCACCTGAGGCTGATTCAGGTGACTCAACAGAGAAAGGTCAGTTCAATTCACACCTGCTTCTTTCATGGAGGTTCTTCTTGTCATTGCTTTCTTTGTTCAAAGGTTTTTAAAATTAGATTTGTTTTTTTTCTAAATTTTCCCCTTTTTTCTGGCTTTCTGCTTTAAAACGCGAGAGTTGTTGTTTCATTATGACTGTGGTACGCACTGAATTCCAATCAGTGACGAAATATAATGCATTACCCTTATACATTTTCACTTTGTCATGTAACAGCAATAAACTTCAAAATAATTTGGAAGCATTTATATTAAATCAAGATAATGTAGCCCATAGTTTAAAATAATCATACACTTTTTCAAAATACAGCGAACCCTCGTTTTTTGTGGGGGTTACGTTCCAAACAGAACCCGCGATAGGTGAAATCCGCGAAGTAGAAACCTTTACTTTTTTTACAATTATTATACAGTGAAATACTCCACAATACATTGAAACCAAAAAACAAAACCTTTTTACAGGCCCAAGCATTTTTTTTTTTTTACGAACTAAAGGCTTCAAATTGCAGAGATCATCACCGCCCCTCCGCGACCCGAGTCATTGGATTAGAACGGGAGAAAATGAAAAATTATTATGATAAAAAATACAAAGTACAGCAGGACAAATAGTGACTCAGGTGCATTTCACTGCTCTTCTGACTGAGCCGCTGCATCCTGACTTCGCTCTGTAGCGGTTTGTTCTTCTAAAGCCCGCGGTGCAGGTGAGTTTTATCGAGAGAAGAACATGGTTATCGGTTGTTGTTGTCGCTCTTTTTTCTTCTGGGCAAAAAGATTCTTATAAACCGACATGCCACCATCGATTATGTTTGCAAACTTAAATTTGGCAAGCTGTTTTGCATACGAGTTCATATTAAACTGCAACGTTATTGACACACAGGTAGAGAAGAAGCAGAGAGACTGTTTAGCCAATCAGAATGCAGAACACAATGCACCATGCAAATCTGTGAAGCAGCGAAACTGTGAAAGGTGAACAGCGATATAGCGAGGAATCACTGTATTCTACAAATACAAACCAGAAAAATGTTAACTCCATAATTCAATGTGCATTTGCCATATCAAGATATAAAGAAAAAAAACTTAATTTGCTATTAATGTTTATGTATTTTATTGTAAAGACAATAAACTTTGGTAAGTCAGTCATTGTATTTTTCTTCCTGTTTTTCAGGAAAACAATATTTGAGTATGATATGTCAACTCTGCAATCGAAAGAAAAGACAATGTGTGAAAAAAAACAAATTCTGACTAAATTATTTTTATTTAATTAAATAATCTTGATTTCCCAATACTGACATTTTATTTAAAAAATACATGAAAAATTAAAAAAAAAAACTTAAAAGAAAAATTTCTTAAGAAAACCCATTGAAAGCTATTATTATTTTAGGTATAAAGTGTTCCAATAAAATCATTACAATGTAAAGTAATCTAGTTAGTAAATACTTTAAAATGTATGTGTTTATTTATTCTTTATCAGTAAGAGGAAGTGACACCATCCCAGGTGCCACATTGTATTTTAAATGCGCTTACTGCAATATTATTAAACTGACTATTTAGGCAGGTTAAAAAAATAATAATGATGAGCCGCCAAAATAAAAGTAATAGAAAATATGTTTTTACATTATAATCCATGCTGGGGGAAAAAAACAGTAACCAACTCAGAATAAGCTTTTTTTTTTTTTTTTTTGTCAACACCCCAAAATCAAATGGCAGAAGATGAGCTGAAACTGGCTGGATCATGGGGTGTGTAAATCACACACATGAACATTTACTGAAATCATAAGGAAATCCGAAAGAAGGGACAGTTTTATAGTTAAGTTTGTGTTTTGTCTACATTTGTATTTCAATTGTACACTACAATGCAGATTTATTTATATCATACTGGCAACACAGGCAGGGTTCAGTCTGTTGGTCAAACTGGGAACAGTCCAAGGACCTCTGAGACATCCTGGTAGACACAGGATAAAAGACAATAAATAAAATACATCCCTGATTCCTTCACATTCAGACAAAAAGCATACAATTTCAGCATATTGGGGCATTGACTTGTAGCATATTTATAGTTAAACACAGACATTGTGAAACTGAGTTGTGAAACAGAAGACTAAAAAAACAGCCCCAGCTCTGATCCTGACTGTTTGACCTGGCCTGACGAAACCCTTTGGTCTTTAATGCACTTTCCTTCTAACAGTAGTTTCTCATTAGCGCTCATTAGAAAACCTACACAGTATGAAAAAAGTTAGCTGAGCTAAGAAAATAACAACTAGAGTACTTACTTTATGCCAATATAGTTACATAGGAAATATTTCTTGGTTGTTTAGAAGCTAGTTTCACCACGGGAATTCACTGTTCTGGCCTCAAAGTCAAGAATTTCTGCTCGTAAATTACATAATTATGGACAAATACACTTATACATATGTTCTTTTTCATTTATACCTGTGAAAGGTAGTGCCAGTTTGTACTGTAAAACTTTATACTTTACTAATCCCCAAAGGAGAGATGCTCTAGAGACGATGTATGCATTATAAAGTTTGATAGCCTCGGGCAGAAAGGACTTGCTGTAGCGTTCTTTAGCACATCTGGGCTGCAGTAATCTTTGGTATGTCTGCCCCTCAGTCTGTCCACCATGCTGTAAAGGGGATGAAAGGCATTATCCTTGATAGCTCTGGTCTTCTTCAGCATCTTCCAGTAGAGCCAGCTTGATCCTCACAACTGACTGGCTTTTCTTGTCAGTCTAAGTCTTTCATCTTCATTGCAGCACTCCAGCACACCACTGCATGGATGGAACTAGCCTCTGATGACTGATAGAACATGAATAGCATCATTATGCAGATGTTAAACGACCTGAGCTTCTGTAGAAAATAGTCTGCTCATGGGCTTTTTGTAGAGCACCTCAGTGTTCTTAGTGCACTGTAGCTTCCAGTCTAATGTAACATCAAGGTGCTTGCAGGATTTAACCTGCTCCACATCTATTCTGACATGGAGATTGAGAGCAAATGTGTTTTCTTTTTGCAGAAACTGACAGCCATTTCTTTGGTCTTGTTTACATTAATCAGGAGTTGGTTCCTTCTGCACACGTCACAAAATTGTCCACCAATGTCCGTACGGCATCTCCTGTTTCCCTTCCACACACTCCACGATACCCGTGTCATCAGCCTTTTGCAGATGGCACAGTTTGGAACAGAACTTAAAGTCTGCAATGTAGGTGGTGAATAAAAAGTGAGACAGCACAATTCCCTGGAGAGCGCCAATGCTACATATTAGATTGCAGCTCTGTAATCTCACATACTGAGGTCTGGCATTAAGATAGTCGATGATCCAGGTGATGTCTTCATGCCCATTTTTACTAGCTTATCAAGTAGTTATCCTGGCTGGATGGTGTTGAAGGCTGATGAAAAGTCAAAGAAAAGGATGCTGACAGTGATGTCAGGTCTGTCAAGGGAGGAATAAGCCATCTGCAGCAGGTGTATAATTGTGTCATCCACTCATAAGTGGATGATGCAATTTGATGCAAATTGCAGAGGGCTACATATGCCTGAGTCCTCAGAAGTACCAGAACCAGCTTCTCCATAACCTTCATAATGTGTGAGGTCGGAGCTATGGGTAACAGTTGAAACAAGTTCATGCAGACATTGAATTAATGACGTCCAATCACTCAAAGGCCACATTCAAGATGGTGGCGATGTAACATAGGACTCAGTGTTCAAAGGGGGGTATTCATACCCAGCCTGCTTACCCACCAGCCTGGGTAATCAGAGCAACATTTGTGGAGGCAGCCTGGAGCGCCATGGTGGCACTGGCACTGGAGCCACTGTAACAGAAAGACCCAGTATGACAACTGCTAATGTATGGCCTCTTTATAGCTGTATGATGAAGGCACTGGAGAGCTTCTGGCAAGCCGGTGCAAAATAAGCAGATTAAAATGTGAACCTGTATGTCTTTGTACCCATGAAGGAGTTGGAGGATCCGGTTGCTTGGATACCCACCCCCTTCAACTGGACACAGACAGCTGCACAGCCAGCCTCCTAACACTAAGCCCTGTCGACGCTGATGGGAAGAAAAGCACAGGAGACACAGACAGCCTGGCTGCAGCTCCAGGGAACCACGGCACCTGTCTCACCCTCAATGACCATGACCGCATCAGACAGTTTATCCAAGAATTCACTTTCAGAGGCTTGCTGCCACATATAGAAAAAAACATCAGACAACTGAATGACCAGGTAAACCTTTGGGGGTGCCTTGAGGAAAACAAGTCATGTTTGGAAAATTTCATTCTATGAAGGTCATTCTTTTCTTTAATTCTATAAATCTTGAATTTCCTAAATGAAAATTAGGCGTCAGTCCTCATCTGCAGTGTAACTTATAATTGTTACAAATACTACATGTTTTTTGCTATCTTTTTTCTTCTGAATTCTCTTTCATCATCACTCTAGCAACTCTTAACCTCACTCTATGTTCTTAGCTGGTTTCTAGGAAAGGACTGAGCCGGTCTTTGTTCACTGCCACCAAGAAGTTTTTTGGTGGAGGTAAAGTTCCAGAGAAGAGTGTTAATGAACCAAAGAGCACTTATGGCCTTCAGTAAGCTCCCTTCCTCTACTTTATCACCAGACACCATGGGAGGCCAGCATTGTGTACTAAATTAGACCTGGTGCTTTCTTTCTGATACCAGATACCCCCCTGAAGCTCCTGAGCTGCAGATCAGAAAGATGGCTGACCTCTGCTTCCTGGTTCAGCACTATGAGCTGGCCTATAGTTGTTACCACACAGCCAAGAAGGATTTTCTGTCAGACCAGGCTATGTTGTACGCTGCAGGGGCTCTGGTAAGGTCCTCTCTTCTGTTGCATATTGGAGCACAGTTCCTCATCCCAGATCAGTGTGATGCTTTCCATGTTGTTTCACTCTGTGCTCAGTACTTTAAGCTAGTCGTGGGACTTGATTCAAATTTTTAAAAGTTAATTGCAGGGTCTGTAATTAATTAATTGCAAAGAATTGTGTTTTAATTGCATTTAATTTCCCTTTGGGATTAATAAAGTATTTTTGAATTTTGAATTTGAATTAAAATTTAAACAAAAGCTATACAGGCTAAATAAGAAACACCTTTGATTTAAAATCTATTTGTTTTTGAATGATAGAATAAATATTCGTATGAGCTCAACAACAAAGATATTTATTGTTTTGATCTGCTATTCAAGTTCTTCAACCATCAGATTGGAGCAAAGTGCTGTTCAGCTTTCCAGTGTTTCATTCATGGATCTTCTTTAAGAAAATCCTCCTTCATGGGCGTGACAGAGGTGCAGGGGTAAAGCATGTTTTACCCATGGAGGCCTTATTCCTCCACGTGGCTGTCAGGTTCGAGTCCTGGGCCCTTGACCTTTAGCATGTCTTCACCCTCTCTCACAATTCCGCTTCCCATCAATGCACTGTCAAATAAAGGCCAGTAGAGTAAAAAAAATCCTTTAAAAAGATAAAAGAAAATCCTTTAGAAATATGGCTGTAGGGGCGTGCTGTGGTGGCGCAGTGGTTTAGCACGCCCCACGTTTGGAGGCCTCAGTCCTCGACGCGGACGTCGCGGGTTCGACTCCCGGTCCCGGCGACCTTTGCCGCATGTCTTCTCCCCTCTCCTTCCCCCTTCCTGTCAGCCTACTGTTGTGGAAAATGCGAGCCACTAGCGCCGCAAAAAACTCTTCGGAGAAAAAAAAGATAAAAAAAAGAAAGAAAAAAAAAGAAATATGGCTGTAGATGCTGACATTGAGTGTTGGGGATGTCTGTGCTGCTGGAACACGTTTACCATTGAGATCCTATTTCAGGCTTGAGTAGCTTCACTGATAGGTTCCTTTTAGCTCAACTTGAACACGAATAATAGCCTTTCTCAGTGACCCATCAGATTGGGTCTGAAGCAGAAATGAACCCCAATTGGGCTAAGAGAACCGGCTTTGTCATTCATTGCTTGTGCGTCAGATTTGCAGTCGTGCCAGCAATGCTTTTGTATGTAGTTAAAAGAAGAGATTATTCTGCTTACCATTTTTAACATGCAAAAGTCTATACAATTAATCAAAATTAACTAATTAAAGCTCTGGTTTTGCTTTAAACAAATAACTATTTCACTGCTGCATTTAGTTGTTTTCCCTACACTTAATCAGCACAAGTCAATCTTTTAAAATTCTATAGTAATGTTTCTCTTATTTTGATCTTTTAGTGAAATAACACCAAATGTTTAGTTTCTACTCAGCTTAGTGATTAGTCATGCAAAAAATATTTTAAAAATTAACCAAATTAATTAACTTTTTTTTTCCTTCATAGTTGTACAGCTTTAGGTCTAATAATTATGAGTTATTTTCTAGGAAATGGCTGCAGTGTCCGCCTTTCTGCAGGGCGGAGCCTCGAGACCATATCCAAGCCACTATATGGACACAGCAATCCAGACGTACAGAGATGTTTGCAAGTATGATCCTCAGCCTCCTTACATTATCACATGTCATAATCTGCTGTATGAGAGCTTATCCTCGTATATTAGATGTTAAGTATCACATACTGGTAGTTTGACCATAAACTTTTTGTCAGGTAAAGAATAACTGACAGTAAATATTCCTTTATTACCTTTGTGGCTGCATATTTTCATCATCTTCTCCACAGAAACATGATGCTGGCTGAACGCTGCGCATTACTCAGCGCAGAGATACTGAAAAGTCAAGCAAAATACTCTGAGGCTGCAACTCTTCTTATTAAGATGACCAGTGAGGTGAAAAATCATGCCTTACTTGTATTTCTGTTGTTCTAGTTGAAATGTTTCAGACCTGCTGCTCACTGAGCTCTGCTGTGAAGCTGCTGTGTTTGTGTTTGTAGGACTCTGACCTTCGCAGTGCTCTGCTGTTGGAGCAGGCAGCCCATTGCTTCATTAACATGCGTAACCCTATGGTGCGCAAGTTTGCTTTCCATATGATCCTGGCTGGTCATCGCTTCAGCAAAGCAGGACAGGTACCCCTGATGCACCTAACCTTGATTGACATTGGACATTAATATACAGATGCTTATTAAAAAACTGTTCAGAAATCCAATCAGAAATGATTCTGTTCTGACCATTTTCTTAAATAACCATCTGCATATTAAAGCATTCTTTTATAGTCTACAGTTAATATCTTCACTCAGTACCAGGAGAAATAGTTAATATCAATTTGGTTACTGTAGCAACTTTATAAAGAAGATAAACCATGACAATATTTCTACTGTAGTCTTTTCTCTCTCCCTCACTTTATTTCTTCATGTAGAGGAGGCACGCACTGCGCTGTTACAGTCAAGCCATGCAGGTCTACAAGGACAGAGGCTGGTCTTTGGCAGAGGATCATATCAACTTTACAATCGGTCGTCAGTCCTTTACACTGGGGCAGCCTGAGAACGCTTTACAGGCCTTCAGACAGATTCTGATTAATGATAGCCGACAGACAGCCACACAGCAGGCTGCCTTTCTCAGAGAATACCTCTACGTTGTCAAGGTGAGATTAAAAAGAATCTTCTGTTTTTCAGAACCTTATTCATAGATGTGATCAACACTGATCATTTTTAAAGAGGTTTCAACAAATGCCTTCATTTTTGTAGTTTGTTCTTGAATCAAATTGAAATTAATAGTAATTTTTTTGGCTAGCAAATTTATTCAATATCGGTGTGAAGTAAATGAGTCTAAATAGATAAAGATTAGATGTAAATTAAGGTAACACAAAAGAAAAATGCACTATATACTCCATTAAACTGAATTTAAAGTCAGTGATTTTTGTTTAAACATGAAGTGATGTAATGAAAATTAAAAGTACAGTTGTCAGCTGTGCAGCTGTTTTACAGCTCAGAAGATTCAGCTGATGAATTTAGTACTTGTTAGACTAAGATCCTAATGACCATACAACAGCAACCAATCAGAGCGAGGAATATGGTTTTAGCACTGTCACTCACCCTCGTCTACGTGCTGCTTACATCCTCCTCCTTGTTTTGTGCTGTGCTGCACCTCCTCCTTACAGCAGGGCCTCTGTGAGAGGTTGAGCAGCAAAAATCTTTCCTCTGCCTACCTCCCCCAGAATGCTGTATGGTGATGGATCAGGGAAATTATTGGATGGTTCCATCAGATACACATATTTTCTATTGCTGCTGATCATGTGTTTATTGCAACAAATCTTATTGATTTTTTTTTTTTTTTTTTTTTGCCCAGCAATAACTGGAAGTTTTTATAATTGGTTGTGTAGAAAGGCCCAACCAGAATCTGTGGAAGGAGACAGATTAGTGCGACAACAGGTCTTGTAATACCTAAGACTTGGAACCAGGGATAAGCAGTCAGTGTATCTTTTAACATTATCTGACAAATGTTCTTACAGGGAAAATCATTAGCATTATTTGTCTGTGGAGCTTTGACTGCAGTGACATACATTCAAAGTCATACCACAGACTGCAAAGAAGTTGTCAATATCAATTTATTGTCACTTTTTTCATTATCACAATAAATACCACAAAATGTAAGATTTTAAATCCATATTGCCAACCCCTCCTGGCGCTCATCACCAAGGCACCAGAGGAAACATTTAAAAAGCTGCTGAGCAATTAGAAGAAAGGCTGGAACACTGCAATGCCAACAAAGATTTCCGTTGATCACTGAGAAGGTTGTGAATACTTTTTGACATACCACCTTTAATAAATTGCAAAATAAACAGAAGCATAATTATTTTTCAAAATTCTCTTGTATTGTTAAATAATCTTTAGATTGATACCCGTCTCATTTTTTATTAGATAAAAACTTATCTGTTAAATAAAAACTCTAAATACATCCACATCTAAATCTGTCAGATGGTCAGGGGTATGAATCATTCTGGATTTAGCTGTGCTAGTCTGGCTTAGTGGTTCTCAAGTATTTTTGCTTCTGACCAAAATACCAATTCTAGTTGTTAAACAATGCAGATTATTGACTGACAGTAATAAATGTCAGTTACTGACACTCCATTAAACTGAATTTAAAGTCAGTGATTTTTGTTTAAACATTAAGAAACACCATAAGATACCATAATAAATGTCAGTTACTGACATTTATTACTGTCACTAAATTTGTAGCAATCCTCATGCAGCAACTTTATCAGAGTAGCAAGTTTAATCCTACATAAAAGTCATGATGTCATTGTAGCTCAAGTGATTAATCGAGCAGCAATAATGATGAGTTGATTTACAATTGTTTTCTTTTTTTTTTCTTAGAGTGTTCTTGGAGAAAACGAAAGCTGCCTCCCTCAGCTGCCGCTGCCTCACATCCATACCTCTGCTACCAGAGTTTACTTTGGACATGAACGCCGCCTTGCAGAAGGTAACCCTCTGGCAGCTCTTTAAAACATCAGCCACAAATCTTGTTTTTTTGAGTCAAATGTTCTAATCAGTTAATTTATTGAATATTCAGGTATGTGTACTGTACTATGAAAGCTGGACATTTCTCTCCTATACACCAGAATTCTGTGCACCAGTGCTCTATGAAGGAACTATGCAGTAATTCATTACTTTTTGTTGAAAATAATGTTCTAGAACATTTGTTTGATAAAGAAGCTAAGACTGATGGTCATCTTGTGTTTGTCTATTAGAGGTGTGTGTTTCAGTTGGGTTCAGACTTGTGTTTTATGATTGTAAGATGCTGATGGCTCTAACAGGTTTGTAAAGCTGAAATGTCAGTGTGGTCTGTGATGTTCCAAAACCTTCTTTGTTCTACAAAGAATATTTCCATGACATTCAGTCAGTTTGGAAATATAATTCTCTATGCTGGAATTGGAATGATCTCACAGCTGTACCTTCCCTTTCATATGCATCAATAATTTAAGATTTCATCTTAATTATGAATTTTATTTTTGTATTTAACACAACAAATGATTAATTCCAAGATCTTTTTTGAAGGGGAGAAGCAGGCAGCTACTCACGTTTCCTTGGATCAGGAGTATGACCAAGATTTGTCAGTCCTGTGGTGCCAACTTGAGGAGCAGCTTGCAGCATCTGCCAATCGAGGGATTCTTCCAAGTAACTTCCAACCTACTCAGTGCTGTCTGAACAGTCAGACGGACAACCTCCATCACCCACTGGCTGTTATTGAGGGTAAGAGTTAATGTGACTGGGTCTAAATATCACTATTGCTTATTTTCACCTTTTAACTAATATAAAGCTTTAGTTATTTTGTTAGGGGAAATAATATTGCTCCATTAAGAATAATTCTCCAGTGAAGTAAAAAACACAGCGTCATTGTATTTGGATATTTTGCAGCCCTTTCTTTAACATTGACAAATGTTTTTCATGTTGTGCAGAAGTTTTAAGTCTTCTGTGTGTGGAACTCCATCAACCATCTTTACTCCCTCCAGTTCTCCGTTATCCATGTTGAGATCAACCCAAAATTCTATTTCCTTAGTGGAGGTCCCCAGCTTATGTTCTCAAAGTGTTCATAGACCAGAAGGAACATATGCTCTGGGTCTGCTCCAGAATCTTCTTTCAGTAGAACAACCCAAGAACACCTTGATGCTCAACCACCCCGACTGACTCCTTTCACTGTGAAGGATCAGCGACTCTGCGTCAAGCAGAGACCTCTCCCTGTTGCTAAGACTTGCCCCAGCCTCCCTTTGAAGGAAGCCCATACAGCCACTAGTATGTAGCATCTAATTCTTTAAGCCATGATCTCATGACCATAGGTGAGAGTCTGAATGTATACAGGCCAGTAACTCAATCTTTATTTGGTTCAGCTCTTTCTTTTCTGGAGTCCACATTACAGCAGACAGGCTAGGGTGTTTATTCAACTCCTGCTCCAACCTACTACAAGTTACAGAATATACACCAAGACATTTGAACTAGTCTACCTGACTCCTGACCTAAAGGGAGTCCACTTTTTTCTGAGGTAGAACTATGCCTTCAGACTTGGAGGAATCCACTCTCATCCCTCCTCACACAATGCCTCTTGAACACAATCGTAGACTTCTACAAAACAAATTTGGACCGCACACCTAATCTTCCAGGACTCTGATCAACTGCCTTGGTCTGGTCCCCTGACCAATATCCAAGACAAATGCTACACTGCTCCTACTCTAGTCAAGTCTCAGCCTTTTTTCTAACACCATAGATAAGGGGTGCCCAGGTCCAGTCCTCAAGAGCAAACATCCTGCAACTTTTAGATACTTCTCCTACTGTTGGGTTTTTTAACCTGTTCATATAAAGAACCACACAGAGTAGTATCATTTCAGCCTTTGCAAAGGGGGAGAGTCTCAGCGGTGCCTCAGGACAACTCCAGATTGTCCCCCTGCAGCAGCCTGATTTTATTGAAAGTGGGGCGGGGGTCTGTTATAAAACAGAAACTTAAAGATAAGGAGTAAAGGGGTCTCTCTGAATCATGCTGAGGACCATGTAGAGAGACAAGCTTATACATGAGATAACTATTTGCAAAACTCTGACATCTCCCCCCGTTTATCGAATGAATACATAAAAGCATTTGCTATAAGTAATAGAAAAACTATAAAAAAAACAGCATTAATGCATGTATAAAACAACAGATAGGACAACTCCAACTTGTCCCCCTGCAGCAGCCTGGCTTTATTGATAGTGGGGTGGGGGTCGGTCATAAAACTTAAAAAAAGTTGCAGGTTGGCAACTCTCGAGGACTGCATCTGGGCACCCATGTTCTAGAACATTCATTCATCCAGCCATTATCATACAGGCTTATCCTTTGTGGGG
This sequence comes from Alfaro cultratus, assembly GCA_903066825.1. Classification (NCBI taxonomy): domain Eukaryota; kingdom Metazoa; phylum Chordata; class Actinopteri; order Cyprinodontiformes; family Poeciliidae; genus Alfaro; species Alfaro cultratus. The sequence continues at coordinate 8,682 of CAEFZX010001065.1, read as the reverse complement.
TTGTGAGGGGTGCTGCTCCCTATCTCCAGCGGTCAATGGGCGAGAGGCAGGATCACCCTGGACAGGTCGCCAGTCCATCGCAAGCTGTTCTAGAACAGCCCTGCCAATCTGCCCTGTATATTTTAGATGAGTCTCTGTACAAGAACACCTGATTCAAATGATTGCAAGACAATCCTTACTCTCACCGTTACGGTCTGTATTGTGATACAGACTGTTACAGCTGTGGGCCCACACAGCCCAGCTGTGGGCCCACACAGCCCAGCTGTGGGCTGTGTGGGCCCACAGCCATCATCACTTACAATAACTGAAGTATTTTGAATTAATAAGAGTTGCAGCAACATTTAATTTTCCTTATGGTCTATGAAGGATTTTTGAATTGGATTGAGTTGAAAACCTACAGAACAAGGGTCCCTGATGACTGGAATTGAGAAACACTGTTCTAGAGTAAACTAGTTTGAGAACACCCTCAATAGATGGAACACATAAAAAATTGTTCATGGATTTGTCAAAATTTGAAATAAACTTCCTCAATTTCACAAAAAATGTTTTCACACTCTCTTGAAGAGTCTTTGATGATGAGACTGTCGGTGTCTCATGTAAAAGCCCATGTAGTGACAAGTGCTGCGAATTAGCTGTTGCTTCTATGACGCAAACATGGGACTGCTGTTTTGTTCAGTTTGTCTATGTCGATGTGTCTCTGTCCCTACCAAATAAACTTAAATAAAATAAAAAATACTATGAATTGTACCTGTACTCTGTTTTTCTCAACAGAACCAATAATTGTGGAGGTCACATTCAGAAACCCTTTGAAGGTTTCTTTGCTTTTGTCCAACCTCTCTCTCCTATGGAGGTTTTCTACTGGCACACCTTTAGGGGGAAAGGAATCATCAAGTGAGCAGATAGCTGAAGAGATGATCACTAATGAAGACACCTCAGCAGGCGAGGTGAGCACTCTGACCAAACCCAGCTTAACAATGTAGCTTTTTATTCAGACTGGTGTTTAGATCCATAAAACTTTGAAACTTTCCATTGTCCCTTCAATATGTTTCATGTTGCTATTGTCACAGAAAGAAGAAATTGTCACAACAGAGATCATCAAAGAGTTCTACCTGGGATCAGAAGAGACCAAAACTGTGAGTAACTGTGAGATCAAACACTGAATCTTGAAGCGCCCCTGGTGCTGATTTTGTGATCTACCATCAACCTCTAGAAACAGTCATGTTAGGGTTGTGCAATGCACCACTTCTGTACGTAGTTATCAAGAGTTTGTTCATAATCTTATTAGGCATACTAAAATGGATATCATCGGATCTTTGACATTTCAAAATATCAACTCTCAAACTGGAACCCAGCTGTTTTGACACTGAGTGTGCGACTGTCTGTCCTCTGGACAAAGGACAGACTGAAGTGTTCTGCCACAAAAGAGTGTTTATATCACTGAACACAGTGTGATTGAAAATCATGGGACCTAATGTGCTGGAGTGTACCTCTCTTTCATATGTTTTCTCCAAATCCCTTTGAGAGCTAAGTCCCACGTATGCTAAATGTTAAATCTGCAGAAGCTGGGTTGCTGGGTGCCATGTCTTCTCCTCCCCATTTCCTGTTTACTGTTAAATAAATGCCACTAAAGCCTCAGGATAGAGCCTCATGTAGAATTCAGCTGGACTTAAAGCAGAACTCACAATTTCATCAAAGAGCTTCTGTTTTGGGTATCAGGTAAAATATGATACAAAAATTTATTTAATAATAAAATAAACATCCAACCACTTAATATGGAATTTGTTTATTTTTATCTACAGTAGATTTATTCAAAAGTCCATAATAATAAGAAATAATAATAATTCTGATAAATAACAGATCAGTAAGCAAAATCCCTCAAAAATAATATAAGGTTATATTTGAATAACTCAGTATTATGTCGGCGCAAAAAAGAAATACCCCAAACATTCAATTAGTTTTAATCAGAATAATGTCCACAATAGGGTCCCATATCCTCAAAAAACACTGTCCTGAAAATATTCCCCAGTTATAATCCAAAGTACCAATCCAAAATGAAAAATCCAAAACAGCAAAATCCCCATCTCCCACCCCCCCAAAAATGAGGAAAAAATAGTGGTACCACCAAATATCTGTCAAAAAGAAAATAAATTCCAGACCAGATCTCAAAGGGAGTGTTTTTCTTCCCCCTTTGTGGCGTCTTCTTTCACCGGGCGGCATTTCCTGTGTGCAAAGCTCCAAACATGTTTCGAGAGTCACAATCCGTGACTGCCGTGTACGTCTTTTCTTTCATTTTTTGCTTGTTTTAAAAATTCATAAAGCCAATCCTCCCGCTGCACAGATGTAATGGTCCATCTCTCTCTCCGGTTGTGTCGCTGCACGCCGAAGCTCATGTCCCTTTTTTATTTGCCCATCACAACCACACCTAAACCCAGCATGATACTGCCCAAAAATCAGTTTTAAATGGTGGAAAACTTTGGATGACTCAGCAATCAAGTAACTGAAACTGTCCTAAAAATGTCTCACATATTTACCTTTAAATTTATTTATTTTGAAGAAAACAAACATTATGGTTATGTTACACTCTTATCTGTCTTCCGGGTTTATGTCTTGCAAGTGTTGTGGAAATTTTCCTTTAACAAAGAGTGAGGGAAAACTGTTTCAAGAACCAGACAAAGAATATATTCTTAATCTGTATTTATTCGAAGGCTTAACAGAGTTCGAAGTCTCTGCTCACTGATCGCAGTCAGGAGAAAGACCCTCGAGCAGAGCACAGCTTACAGTTTTATAGGGAGAGGTTCATTCTCCCTATAAAACTGTAATTTTTATCATATAGTTTGATAATCTTGGTTACAGAACAGACAGCAAGCACAAGTATCTTTGTTCACTAGGGGAGCCATGAGAGATAAAGAAACAACCCAACACTGTAATGCTAAGGCCAGTGAAACTAAACTGCTTCAGAAGTCTTTTTCATGATCTCATGCATTACACAAGAATCATAATACTGTTATGCATAGATTCAGCTAATAATCATAGTAACCTTAAATTTTCCTGCTACACAAGTTAGTGAGCTAACTGTAGATGCATATCCAAACTGAGCAATACCACTGGTAACCAGTAGTGCTGTGCTGCACATTAGTTCACATGCGATCGGCGATGGAAGTGAAGACTAAGACAATGACCGAAATCCCAGAACCTTTTCATCTACATGTATGCAACAGACCAACTCTGTCTACTACAGTGCCTCTTTATGGGTCCAGATTCCCTCCGGTGTCACCATGTCTGCTGCTGACTGAAACCCACTGCTGAACTACAAGGCTAACTCACAACTGACAACCATGCCAGCTCAACATAATCACTGAAAATATCAGAGCAAAACTAATTATTATATTAGCCTTGGTGATCAAAAAAGATGAGAACTTTTCTACACAAGTTTGAGGAAAAGCCGAGAAAGATTTTACAGTTCTTGTTTTTGTTTTTCTTATTTATTGCTTGTGTGTTGCCTATAAATATTTTGTAGTTAGGTTATGATTGATAATAATGGTTACTATGACTCAATTAGTAGCTCATTGCAGTGCACCAGTTTAACCTGCTCTGTTCAGACAGCAGAGATTGGTGAGGACCAACTTCTATTATTTATGTCACATGTACGGTAGATTATGGGTTTTGTTTTGTACTGTCAGGCCCGACTGAAGCTGCTGCCACACAGAACTGGTCAGTTGAACATTGTAGGAGTGATCTACAATCTGACTTCATCTCACTGTGGGGAAGCCTCTTCAAACACTGAAGGTATGTTTCCACGTATTTCCAGTAGGGTTCCACCCAGGGTTGGTTGATTTAATACACAGCATTGTATTCTGGCACAGACTAGACATGTTAATGATCTGATCTCAAATAATTACATTATACTCCCAAAAACATGTTGTGTGTGGACTTTCTCCTGCATCAGGGCAGCAGACGTTAGACTCCATGATCATTCGTGGTAGACAAGACCTGAAGATCCAGGGCCCACGGCTTAACCTGACAAAAGAAGACAAGATGCAAGTTCGATATGGTACAGATCGACGTTTGGAGCCCATCATAACCCCACCTATGCCCCTAATGGAGGTAACTGATTTGTCCTACTCTACTTCGTATTGATGATTAAAATGATTATTTTACTGTAGTCATTTGTAAGAAAGCGTTATATTTGTTAAACAAAATGCTTTTCGGAACGCAACCCCCGTGAAAAATGAGGGTTCACTGTACTTAGTTTTTTATGAACCTAGAATGATTCTTACTCCTGGCAGATTTAGATGTACAATAATTTTTCTTCAGCTGAGGAGTTTGTGTCTGGAGGGAAAATGAGATGGGTTTCTCTCAAAAGCAAAGAAAATGATGTAATCTAATCTAAGAATCAGTTTTAAATGTACAGTATATCTCTGTGGATTTATGTTTTGTCAAGTAGTTTGAATGTACTATAATTTATATAATTGTTTAAAATCACTTAAAGCTGCTGAATAGTACAAAACAATCTTTGTGTGTGTGTGTGTGTGTGTGTGTGTGTGTGTGTGTGTGTGTGTGTGTGCGCATGTGTGTGTCTGCAGGTTTTCTTCCTCCAGTTTCCCACTGCCCTGCTGTGCGGTGAGATCAGGAAAGCTTATGTGGAGTTCTGTAATGTCAGTGCAGTTGCGCTGTGTGGCCTTCGGGTGGTGTCCACGCACCCTGATTTCTTCACATTTGGCAGCCAGAGCAGAGCACCCTTCACGCCTCCCAGCCCCCACTCAGCAGAGAACTGCTCTGCCTATGTGACGTTTCCTACCCCCCTCCAGCCAGGCTCCATGTCCTCTGAGACGTTGGTTTCTGCTCCTGCATGCAGTCGGCCCTCTGGGGTGACAGAGATCCCAATACATGGCGGCACACTGCAGCCAGGACAGTCGGTTCAGCTACCCCTCTGGCTCCGAGGACCAGACCAGGAAGGAGTTCACGAAATCAACTTCCTGTTCTACTATGAGATCACAGAGAAAGGACTCAAAATCAGGTGAAAGATGATTTTGAGGATTTATACACTCAAAATTAATCCTGAGTATATTGTTACTTTAATATAATTGTGAGCATTTTAGTGGTGACATTTTGTTTATCATAAGATAAATTAAATGAGTCTGTAAAGAACACTGACATGATGAACAAAACAGACAGTGTTCTGTAGAATGCTGCATCTGCCCTTGCACATATCTTAAAATCAACTGTGCTGAAAGTGTTTTTGGCAAGTTTGGTGATTAGATCAAATATGTGGAATAGTAATTCCGAAAAATTGTTTATATAATAATGTGTACACCCAGAAACTCAAGTATTGATGGAAATATGGCATGTCCCCACCTCACCTTATAAACTAATGAGAAAAGTTTCAGCTTCCCAAGACATTATCCGGACTAAATGCTTGGAACACAGTGGAAAGATGAATGTATTCAATCCATCAATTCATATTATCAACATATGCAATAATTTAGGTTCTGAATGAGTTCTGTATTTGTACTGAGTTTAACGGTCTGTCATCTCCTCCTCATGAAGTCACCGGGTGTTGCGTCACACGGTGTTTATCTGCGCCAGTCGGTCTCTGAGTGTCCAGGCCTCCGCCTGCCGCAGCAGTGCTTCCCCGCATCACTCTCTAGATGACAAAGGCAGCGGGGGAACTCTTGTTTTTATCGATGTGGAGAACGTAAATGCAGTAAGATGAACCACACTTTGACTTATGAAGTTTCTTTGTTCTCACATCATGTTTCACATAAACTATGTGAAACTTAGTTTAAATTTCTTTCAATTGTTCTAGAGTGAAAGTGGCGTCCGTGAGTTCCACATTGTCCAGGTGTCTAGCAGTAGTCAGCACTGGCGCCTCCACAAGTATATTAATCCATGCGACAATTATGGTAAGTCCATTTTAAAATGTTTTTTTATTATTGTCATTTTTTTGTTTCTAGGCCTGTCACGATAACACATTTTCCAGAGCAATTAATTGTCCCAGAAATTATTGCGATAAACTTTAATATTGTCATTTTGAGACCATTGTTCATTTATAACAAAAAATGGCATAATGCAAGTACATCTTCTCCAAGATTAACTCATTTTTAAAGAACATTTAGCACTACAACTGGAAGACATTTTAAATAGACAAAGCAAAAACAGACAATAAACTTTCTCTTCAAAATATATTAATCATTCGGCTCAGAAAGGGATAATGCACAATACTGCCAATTAGAAACTTTGTGGGGGGAAAAAAGAAGTGTAAACATAGTACTGTGTACTGTGTGTTAAATGTTTCCAGTATTTTTATTTTTTTTTTAATACTAGCTGTTCTATGAAGTCATAGGGCAGTTAGTTGCTACTGTTTTTAATTGATCATTTATTGCTTTTCGTGTCAGGCCTACTTGTTTCATTAGATGAATGGAAAACTGTGAGCTTCCTCTTCATCAGACTGAAATGTAACTGTCTGCAGTCATAGGCCTCGTCAGAATCTCTGTAATACTTACCTCTACAGGAAACAATGTGTGCCTTTAAATCAAGGCCAAAAAGCCTCCTGTTTTGAGTTGCTTTTGAACCATAATAAATGAAACATTGATCAACACATATGATTTGTATATATTTTTTGATGGTGGCACTCATCATGTGATGTTTTTATGATGTAAAGCACTTTGAACTGCCTTGTTGATGAAACGTGGTATGCAAATAAACTAGATTGATTGGTTTTCTCTGCTTTCAATTTTTCTCTCCAGATTGCAGACTCAGCAGTCGAGAAAGAGCTAAGCTTTGTTTTAAAGCCATGAAATGCAAACCCCATGAAGGTATTTTTCTTCTCGCACAAGCCATCTTGGATGTTTGTTTTTGAAAGCACAGATTTGTCTTTGTTTTTAGGCTCTGATTCTGCAAAAGAATACACGTTTGCAGACCTGAATCTTGGAAATGAACGGGTAAGATTAATTCACTGCTTTATTGTTGATGTAGAATCAGAGTCTTGTATGTATGAACCCAGGACGGTTATGTGACAGTATAATGATACTGTGTTACAGACTGAAAATATCAACTTACTGGCCTTAAAGAGAGGAAAATGTAGTAAACAAAGGCTCCTTATTCGGCTGGATAAGTTGGTGGGAGAATAGCCACAGATCAGAAACATTCATCCTTTAAGCACAACAGTTCAGACAAAGAAGAACACAACAAAACTATGGCACCTTTTAATGTGACTAAAACAAACACAATTAAATAAGTGTCTTCCATATTTTTGTTTTAAAGAATTGTTGGTAAAGCTGACAGTGGAAGCTATTTCTAAAAGGATTTTCTAACGTCTTGTCTTCCTCCATTTTTGAAAGCACCAAAAAGGGCTAATAATGATCAAGTTGGGTATAATCAGGACCACCAATGTGGGAACAACTGGATCTGTTGTCGCCAGTCCAGACCTGAGCCCTCACACTGTCAAGTTAGGGTCAAGAATATTGTTTTCCAAATAGATCTGTTTTTGCAGGATAGGCCAAATCTTAAAGTTGCATCAATTCATTTCTACTGTTTTTCTTTCAAATTGTCGTTGCGGTATGTGTGAATGACTCCACACTCCCACCACAATCACAGAATGATTTGTTTGCCAAAGCAACTTCTGACAAAGAGTTCACAAAGCTGTTCTAGTGGAGAGAGAAATGTACAGGCAGAGAGGAAGACATGGAGCCTCAAGCTATTCTACACAAACTAGTCTTAAAATATTTAAAGGGATGTTAATGAATATTTTGCCTGCTTTAGTCTTAATTGTTATTGTGCTTAACTTTGCATTAGCAAAGTCTGTTAAGTCTGGTCTGTCAAGTAAACACCAACACATTTATAGTAATTGTAACATGAAATAGTGTAACTGACCAGAGCTAACAGACTGGAACAAATTCATCTTTTAGGGTTTGTAACCTTTCCTCCAGGTGGATTTCCAGTATCTTTTTCTCTTTCACTGTGTGATGCACAGCTACAAGGTTTTGATTTAAGCCATCTGATGGTAAAGACTTGAATAGCAGATTTTGAATTTGAAATCATTTTTAGTATGTTCCTCATTCAGTCAAACTTTTGAATGATCCTGATGACAAAGTAACTAGCTCTTTTCTGTTTTTATTTTTAAAATCATGTGAATGAATATTCTAGATAACCACCCAGATGTTTCCCATGACACATGATTTATTGTTGTATTAAACTCAGTAGTGGCTATAGTGGCTGCACCTGGCAGTGACTCATAGCCAGTGATGGCATAGTTACTTTGAAAAAGTAACTTTAATCAGATTACTGATTACTCCTTGAAAAAGTAACTTAGTTAGATTACTGACTACTTGATTTGGAAAGTAACTAAGTTACATTAAAAGCAACTTTTTAGTTACTTTCAGCAGCTGCTAACAACAACTCTCCACCACCTGTGAAAATGACATTGATCTTTGCCAAAACTTAATTGCAAGTTATTTTGTAATGGTAACATCAACAATGTGTCTCCACTTTTAAGGTTGAACTGAAGGGGAGATTGTTTAATGGTTACAACAATATAACCCCCCCAAAAAAAACGTCAGTAATTTGTATTCTGTCCTTAACAGTTGTGCTGAACTGTGTTAGACAAATAGCGAACAAAGAACTCCAAACGTTGAGGCGTCTGAACTTAAATTTTTTGTAAAACTGAAAAATAAGCATAAAAAG
>CAEFZX010001064.1:0-25980 GCA_903066825.1 Alfaro cultratus | reverse complement strand
ATCATTTATGTAAAGATTAAATAAAACTGGTCCCAATACTGATCCTTGTGGTACTCCACAGACAGTCTCCTGCCAGTCAGATTCTACATCTCCCAGTTTCACAAATTGTTTTCGGCTCTTTAAATAACTCCTCATCCAGTCAAAAGCTACTCCCCTAATTCCATAGCGTTCTAATTTTTTAAGTAGGATTTCATGATTTATTGTATCAAAAGCTTTCTTTAGATCTATAAATATCCCTACTGCCAATTTCTTACTATCTGTTACATTTGTTATTTCTTCTATTAAGGCAGTTACTGCCAGCAATGTTGACCGGTTTGCTCTGAATCCATATTGACTGCTACTAAATAGCGAATGTTTTTCTATGAATTGTTCCACTCTTTTCTTAAAGAGTTTTTCCAGGATTTTAGAAAATTGTGGGAGAAGAGAGACAGGCCTGTAGTTAGTGAAGAAGTGTTTGTTGCCAGTTTTATACATTGGTTTGACCTTAGCTATTTTCATTTTGTTGGGAAATAATCCCATTTGAAATGATAAATTGCAAATATGAGTTAATGGTTTAGAGATTCCTTTAATTACTATTTTAATAGTTTTCATGTCGAAATCATCACAGTCAGTATGACTGTGATGATTTCGACATGAAATCTAGTTTAGATTCTAGTTTAGAAATGCAGTAGGCGGCAAGTATAATTTTTGGAGATGTGTCCTTTTTGCATAGTGAAACTAAAATTTAGGTGTTTGGCTATAACGACTATTGTTACCTGTGGAGGAAAAAGCAGGACTCCTGTTGGTCGAAGCACATCATCCAAGACGTTCTGTACAAAGGTAGTGACATCATGTTGCGGGATACTGAGAGACACTTCATAAAAAAAGTTGCCATCATGTGGAAATACTGAAACAAAATCTTAAGACATCAACCATAAAGCTTGAGCACAAATTGGTCAAAGACTGAGCATCTCATCGAACCAATTACCTTAAGAATGACACGTTACCTTATTCTCATTTAGCTGCTAGAAATTATTTTGGTGATCATACTTGACCTGTAAAAGGAAAAGTTTGTTTGATTTAAAGTTAGACGGTGGGATAAAAAAAGATGTGCAGATTTGCAGGAGAATGTCGAGCGTGCGCACTGTAAATTGGGAAGCAACACATTCCTTCATCCATTGACGTTCTCCCCACAAACACATTCTTACGCAGCAGATAAATGTTATTTCTAGCAGACGGGCTTTCAGCTTATGCATACTGGAATGTGTATTATGTTTTTACAATGTTTGCAGACGTCCCACTGAGACAGTTAAATTACCGTAACTACAGCTCTAACCACTGTAACTGCTCCAGTTTTTCAGCGATAAAAGCAGAGTGACTTGACACTTGACTGACGGACTGTGCGAGTGAAAACAGCCAGCCTCCTTATTTACATTTTGTGCTGGAGGCTCGGTGTCAGAACTCAAGGTTGTTCTGCTGCATTAGCAGAACGGCAAAAGTGTCTGCCAGTTCTTCAACTTTCATTAAAGCTAAACCTTTTAGGCCAACGCAGACTCTTTCTCCCCTGACAATAATGTTCTAACTGTTCACCCGCCAAACTATCTAACTATTTTATATTCCACACCTGTGATGTATTAGACGCAGTGGTCCGGCCTGACCATGCAAACACAACAGTACACTCCTTGTTAGAGCCCCGTGTCCATTATAGTGGGTGGGTTTGGCCCGAAAGTGTTCCAGAAACACTTTATCAGGAGGAGATAGACACACTGCGGGCCTTTGTGCTCCCTGTGACACAACACTCTAACGGCAGGCATTTCCTTAGCTCAGGAGGAATGTTTTACAGCATTTAGGGTGAGGTATTTTAATTGAAACCACCTACATCCTGACGGTAGCCTCAGCAGAGACACATGGAAAAGCGTTGAGGCTCCCTGCGGTGTCAACATCCCTCTTTCAAAACGCGCGACACTTGCCGTTTGATTTATGTTTTAATTCAACGCTTGTGACGGTTTTCATCTGTCTGCAAGTTCGTGGCTTGCTGTAGGTTGCTCATGTGGCTGAAGCTGCTCTGCCATAAATAACAAATAGAGCTGGCATGTCTGCTAATGAGCCATTCATAACAAAGCCGGCACCGGCGAATGCTTCAGATTTGTTCGGTTGTTTATTCTCATCGTTTTTATGTTAATGCCTGCATTAATTACGCTAATTAATTGCCGTTTTCTTGGAACATCTGTAAATGTTGAGTTGGACAGCAGTGTTGGAATCCCAGTTAGTTTACTTGACAGCTTCTGTGGTTAGTTATCAAAGCCTGACTACTAAGTGGCATCATTTTTGCTCTTTTGGCTCAACCACAGACAGCCAGATGTAACATGCTCTACTACCACTGATCCATCCTGTTTTGTTGTTAATTTGATATTTAAACATTTACATCAAAACCTCGTATTATGGTATTCATTACATCAAGTTTCATTTTATTCAGTGTTGTCAAATTTCTCCTATATACTCTCAGTCATTGCAAAAATATTCATAGCTTTCTTTACAACAGCTATCCTCTTAAACTACCAATTTCAGTTTATTTTGCTGGGGTTTTATGCGATAGAACAACATAAAATGATTGTAAAGGAGAAAGAAAATGATATGGTTTTCAATAAATGTTACCGTTAACACTTAGCATGTATTCAGTCCCCTTTGGGTTGATACTTTAAAATTAAATCCAGTTTGGTAATCTCAGTGTCTAAATGTAACTGTTGCGTGCCTGTTATGGGAAATTTGGGGAACTAGCATACTGACAACATTTTTAACAATAAGTAACACACCAGGAAGATCAGGGATAACTCTGTGGAGAATATGGCGGCAACAATATGCTGTGGGGTTGCCGTGCTTCAGCAGAGACAAGGAGAGAAAACAATTCCTGCTGCAAAAAAAACAAAAAAAACCTTTAGATTTTGCCTGGTGTTCACTATTCACCCGAATGACAACCTCAGAAATACAACTTGTGCTGAAATAGAAATGTTTGTGTACAAGGGAATTCTTATGTGAAAATGACCCTGTCAAATTATACGCCTAAGTCCAATTCAAACACTATTGCAAAACGTAATTGTTCTAGGAAAGCTTGAACTAATGTGCTAACAAAAACGGACACAAACTGCAGTCTTCAGATGTGCAAAGCTGGTTGGGATGGACCCAAAAGAACAGAACCAAAAGTTACCAAAGCAGGGAAAGAAGTAGTGACTCATGGAGGCTAAATTCAAGTACATGACACATTTCCAGGCTTTCTATTGTAAAAAAAAAAACTTTGGGAAACAACCATCATTTTCTTTCCACTTGGGCCATATGCACTGAAGAAGTTCATAGATAGCAGCTAAATCTCTGTTGTATTAAAAATATGCAGTAGAGTAAATGAAGATTTGTTTGATGCATATGTGTAACCTTCTTTTCTGCAGCTGTGGGAGGCCGTACATCAGACTGACCCACGGAGAGGGCTCTATAGATAAGGGAGACAGGATACCACGAACAGGTAGGGGCTTAACAGAGCAATGTGTTTAGCATCTTCCCTGTGTCAGATAAAGGAGATGCAGGCATTTTTACAACAATCGTGGAAATCCCAAGCAAATTCCTATTGTGGTTGTTTTATGAGGAAGTGTTACCTTCATTTCTGACATCTACAAAAATTCATGTTTCTGTATAAATTGTTTTCTTTAACTTTTAGTTTTTTATTACGAGAAAGGTATTTCAAGCCAATTGAATTCTTCAAATCTCAGAGATTTTAAATAAAAGGACTTCCTGCTTTATTGGCATATATTAAAGAACTGCACAGGATGCTCAATGTAAACGCTACCTGGAATAGAAAATGTCTCAGATCTGTCTGAGTGCATATTAAGAGTAAAATCCCCATTAAAATTTATTAGAGAAATACTAATGTGTTTAATCTTTCAATTAAATTACCAGTGAATACTTTACTAAACAATAGTCTCGTCTAGTGTGGACATGACTGCAGTTCAGTTAGCTTTATTTATTTTCATGGCTCTAGTTCATAACAAATGTCATCTCAAAGCATAAGATAAGCAGATCCAATTGGACCAAGTTCAGTTTAATTCGAACTTATTCAAATAAAGTTGAATTATCTAGTTCAGAGTTAGATTAGATACACACCAATGCAGGCCAGTTCGGCTGATTGTGTAATGCCAGCTGATGAACAGAGATCTGGTGAGTTGATTACAGCGAGTCAATGATTTTGCAGCAATCTGACGTCTCTTTGTTTTTCTGTATTGACAGAGGACCCCGTAGTTGTGTCATCAGACTACGACAGCACCCATGAAGCCAACCACAGTGACAGCAGTGATGTAGCACAAACAGAGGAGGACACAGAAAAGGGGAAAAAACCCTCCCAGAATGTCATCCTCCATGCACTAATACCTCCTGAGGCGAGTCAAGGCACACACGTTCGCTAGGACGCCGTACGATGCGGAAACGCAGTGGGAAAAAAAAGTCTGCACACCCCTGGAAAAATGGCAGCTAAAAAAAGTGATGTTGATTTTAAGAGCTTCTTAAGTTCTCTTAGGACTTCCTCCACTTTTACAAACCCCTTCTTCCATCTGAAGAACAGCATCGCCATCCACCGCCATCTTTTACGATGGGGAAGTTTTGGTGATGCGCTGTGGCCACATGTTCCAGTTTGGTTTTATTAGACCATGAAATTTTCTTCTGTTTGGCCTGGGGATATTTCTGCCAGATCTGTAAGTTCTTTTGAGAAGAGAGGGGTTCTATCTGTCAACACGACTCCTGAGTCCAAACACATGGAAATTACGGGAGACTGATGTAACCAGTAAACAGGAGCAACCAGAAAATCCTGCAGTTTCTTCCATTCTGTCAGAGTCTTGAAGGTTTCCCACATCAGATTATGTTTAGTCTACAAATGATCGAGAAAAGTCCAGTTATATAATAGTAATGCTACTGTTCCACATGTGTCCTCCAATTATTGTCTTTACTGTACCATGATAGACATAAAATGCTGTGAATTGTTGCTTTGTACAGTGAGAGATTTTTGGTGCAGGTTATTACAACTTCTTTTTTAAAGGTTGTTTCCTTTCATTAGATGTTTGTTTTTATTTATACACTGAAGTTGGTAAAAAATAAAAAAATAAAAAAATCTGTAAATATTAAAATTTTCCAACATTTAACAACACAAAAATGATTTTACCATAAATGTGCATACTTTTCAGATCCAGTGTACATGTATATGGTTTGTGCCATTGAGAAATGTATTATTTAAAACATTTTCATTATGTGTTTTTTGTACAGGACAAACCCATCCTGGTACAAGAGCCATTAGTAATGGAAGACCTGGAGCCTTTAATGAGTCAATTAAATAATTGGAACTTTCCTATTTTCACTCTAATGGAGAAGACAAATGGAAAATGTGGGAGGATCCTTAGTCAGGTGAGGACATTAAAAAACTCGAAGAAGTAAGATCCAAGATGAATTACTGCAATCCTCGCTTCTTATTAAGGATATTAACAAAAATCCAACACAGTTAAAGACTTTATTTTCTTCTTCATAAAGCAACAACTATTACATTACCAACACAGCGCAACGCAGTTTTACTCCTCCAATGTTTCTGACTCAGAATCAAAACGAAGAACATTTAAGACAAATGAAAAACACAGCCTCATTAATAAATAAGAACATGTTTATAGGACATCAGATGAACACTAAATCCCACAGATCCACAGTTGTGCTCTCATGATGATGTACGAGGAGAGAACGTCTTTCTCCAAATGAACAACTGTCTGCCAGGTGCTTCAGACTTGGCTTGGGGTTTGTCATTAAAAACTGTGTGTCTGGGATCACTCTGAAGGAGTCTGCATAATGCAAAGGTCTCTGGATGATTTGTAAGGGAGAGAAAAGCAATCTTCTTCATAAGGAAACTTTGCTGAACAACATTTTAGGAGTAGCTATACATTTTTAGGAGCCAGCATTGGTCAGATGAGACCAAGATGCATTTGTTACGTGTGTAAACCTGACTGGTGCACTGCAGTAAACGTGTATTCCTCTTGCGAATCCACAAAGGTGGGAGTATAATTATATTTTCATATTCGTCCCAGAGGTCCCAAAGGTTCCTAAGAGCGAAAACTACCACGAGATAATGACCAAAAACACAAAAAGAAAAGAGAAAATCATTACTTTCTGATGTTTCAGCTGAATACTTTGTAGAAAACAATAGAATAGACAAGAATAGAATAGAAAAAAAAAAAATTCACCAGAGATAAAAATTGTTGTTGACTCAGAGATACAGTAAAGATTAACAACAATTTATAAAAGGGTTATGACCAAAAAATCTAAACTGTAAGGTTACAAAAGTGAGACAAAGTCGCATAAGACAGATAAATGAAGTGAGTCATGTAGTGGTTCACAGCTATTCAGCTGGATGACACAATTAACTGCAATGGGATTTTAGCGGGTATTGTAATAAACTTTATTTGTCTGGTCTTCTGATGGTGGTTTTCACAGAACATTTTGTGCTGCAGGTGTCTTACAGGCTCTTTGAGGACACCGGCCTGTTCGAGACCTTTAAGATCCCCGTTAAAGAGTTCATGAACTACTTCCATGCTCTCGAGAGCGGCTATAGAGACATACCATGTAAGTTTAAATGTCTCAGCTGGTCATGGTTTTACTCACACCGTTTTCCTGTCAGATTTTGTTGCAGTTGTGAAAAACAAACCAGCCACTAGATGAAAATGCACTCCCTCCAGTTTTATTCGTTCTACTGTGTACAGTACAATACAAGAGTTTGCCTTTGTGTTGCTATGAGAAACCTGAATGGCTCAACAGTGCGCCCTGGTGGAAAGCAATTTAATTTGGAAAAAGTGTACTTTCTCCTCTGGATCAGATCACAACAGGATCCACGCCACAGATGTGCTTCATGCGGTCTGGTACCTCACCACGCAGCCTGTGCCTGGTCTACTCAGCCTCATTAATGATCACAGCTCAGCCAGTGACTCGGGTATGCACCATTTTATCAGTACCCATAAGTGCAAAGAAAGGAAATGAGCTTTTTATTTTTATTTTTTAATTTAATTGTACGTTTTGTGTTGGATAATAAATTTGGGGTATAAAAGGTTTTTCAGAGGGTTGTTCCATGTGCCTTGATCCTCCCTGTAAGCCATCTCATCAGTGTGAGAACATCCAGCTTTAGTCAAGCTTTTGGCACATGTTTTTCTGTATGAAACTCTATTTGAAGTCTAGGACAGCATGAAATTGCTGGCAAATTAAGAGTTCCCTCTCACCAATATTTCAAAACCTTGTTTGTATGCCTTACCAGGACCATCCCTTTGATCCACACATAAGTCGATTAAAACATCCGTGTGTGTATCTGTATATGCACGCCAGTATACACTCATACTTTAGATGAACCTAAAGTATGAGCATTGTGTGTAAATTCTGCTATCCTTGTCTCTTCCCTGTGGTTAGACTCTGACAGCGGGATAACACATAGTCACATGGGCTTCCTGGTTTCAAAGACCTACACTGTGTCAGAAGATGGATATGGCTGTCTGTCTGGCCTCATACCTGCTCTGGAGCTGATGGCACTTTACGTAGCTGCTGCAATGCATGACTACGATCATCCTGGGAGAACAAATGCCTTCCTCGTGGCCACCAGCGCCCCTCAGGTACTTTGTTCCCCAAGTCCACCAGAACCACTCTCTCATTTGCATCAGGAAATGTAGAAATTTGTTTGTCTGACTTTTCTGATATCTTCATTATCGGAAAGGTCAGACAAACATTTTCGCCAGTGAGCTGCAAAGAAAAGCAGATTCAGACAGCCAGCTCTTCACACCGTTAAGTGTGCAGATTTCCTGGAGTATCTGCCTGGCCTTGCAATTGTTTCATTTCGTTTTTCAGAAAAGCGTGTTTTCTTTTCTAAGAAGTTGTCAGTTGCTGTTGACATGAGTTTGGGCTGTCCCCAAATAATTCACCACTTTAACATGTTTTACTGTTTATTTTTTATTGCCTCATAGCTTCTCCTGCCTAAAACTGATTACATCACTCCCTCCGCTGTTCTATTTTCCTCAGTTTGTGCAACTAATTTAAGCCTAGAGCCACACCTTTAGAAAAGTAAATCCACAGTTTACAGCAAACACCAAAACATGGGGCAATTTATTTACATAGTATATATTTACAATGTTGTAACTTTCAAGTAACAGTGTCTTAAACGATCTGAAACTCCACTCACCTCTCTGTAAATCCTGATGTAAAAGTCTGATCAGGTTTTCCAAGAACTACAAACTAAATCAATGTTTAACTAACTTCTGTGTCAACATTCTTGATAGCAGAGCAATAAACATGTGACATCAAAACGTAGATAAGAAGAAGTAGATATCAGCCTGATTTAGAAATAATTTTATATCTTTAATGTGTATTGATGTACCTCCAGTTCTATCACTTCCATCGGTTTTTCATTTGAACTGAGGCCTCAAAACTTCTTAGATGGACCCACTTTTGAGTATAAGGTTTAAAAGGTCTTAAATGTGTATATTTGCTCATTTATTTCCTCTTCCAAGAAAGTGTTTTGCTTTGTTTTGGAGAAATACTTTGTTCCCTGTGCTATAGTTCTTGCTGAAGACGTTAACCATTACAGACGACGTCGTCCAGTAGCCAGTCCTGCTGGAAGGAATTTAAAAACAACATTCTGGCTCATTGTGAAAACCTAAAACAGTGTTCGCCCCAAAATGTCCTTATTAAAGTTACATGTCAGACACAGCCTTTTTCCTGCCAGTACTGATGCAGCTTTAGTTTAATCCCTTTCTGTGAAATTTTTCCTACTACTGCAACTTTAGCAATATTAGCAATTTATTAATCGCATTTATTCTATAGTGCGATTAATAGAATAAATGTATCTGTTTACACAAGTTGGCTTTTATATGAACAAATCTACTCAGTAGCCCAAAAAAAAACCCTAAAAAACAAACTGTGATCTATAAAGCAAACAGTTTGATCAGGTTTTCTAACACATATAAAAAGGATCAGTGCTTTTAACTCACCGCTGGGTCTGGTGTTAGGACAGTAAAACCTCTTGTGAAAACAAATGAGTCAAAAGGTTTGTTGGGTGAAGTTCCAGGAAAAAGCAACAGTCTCAGGGCCGGGAATAGAGAACAGCTCCCGTCTCAGCCCTCGTCGTAAAGGGCAACGCTTTGATCTAATCGAGCCCCAGATAGCTGAATATGTTTAACCCTCTCATCTCTAGAGGCCCCACATTTGGGGGGTAAAAGCAGTGGTTCCAGGAGATTTTAGGAAGCAACGTTAAAGTTCTGCTTGTACACACTCATACAGAGAGTTTGGCTGTTTGCAGGCAGTGCTCTACAACGATCGCTCGGTCCTGGAAAATCACCACGCCGCCTCTGCCTGGAACCTCTTCATGTCGCACCCAGACTACAACTTCCTGGTCAACCTGGACCACGTGGAGTTCAAACGCTTCAGGTTCCTGGTCATCGAGGCCATCCTGGCCACGGACCTCAAGAAGCACTTTGACTTCCTGGCTGAGTTCAATGCCAAGGTAAACTCTTAAATGGTTTACATAAAGTATAACATGAAGTGTTTTCTGGAAAATGTTATTACAGCTATAAACTTTTTCTCAATATCTCTCTTTAGGTATAGCTAAAAACAAATTAACATACACTACTTTAGGTAATTTGTTGCAAAGAACAAACTTTCATTAGTTTAAATTGCTGTTATCTTAGCCTCTTGAATATTTTTTCTTTTTATTCCTAAGTTTCTTTCTGAAAATACTGGAAGTAGTCTGTGAAGAGAGGAAACTATTAAATGTTTCTAACATTTCACATTCTGCTTATTAAATTCCTTATTTTTAGATGTGAGAAAAGCTGACTGGCCTTCTGTTGTTCCCTCAGGTGGGCGATGATCCGTCAACGGGTATTGACTGGTCTAATGAGAATGACAGGTTACTGGTGTGCCAGATGTGCATTAAGCTGGCCGACATCAACGGGCCTTTAAAGTGCAAGGATCTACATCTGCAGTGGACCGAGGGCATCGTCAACGAGTTCTATGAACAGGTGGGAAAACTCTCAGCAAGGCTGCGGCGTTTGTGGGAATGAAGCGATGAAAACGCTGCTGCAGCACCATGTACCACAATGCCGTTTTGCAAAATCAACCTTCGATTTATTTTATTTGAGTTTTTAAGTGATAGATCAACAAAAATTAATATGTGGTTGTTAAGGGGGAATAAAGTTAAATTCTAAGAAAACGTACGTACAACGTACAAGGATTTCTTTTTTTTTTTTTTTATGTTCACAAACAGATAACCTGATTACAAAATACCAGATTCAGGCAGAAGAAATACTTGACTATTTGTTTTATTTAAAAAACTAATACTTGCCGTAGGTAATGTAAATATGATTTATGTTACATCATGATAAAGTACTTCCATTGCCAATTGACAGCAGGCTCAGCAGGTGGTGTTAGGATAACAAAGCTTATGCATAAACAAGAAGATGCTCGACTTTAACATTTGGGTGCCGTCTCCTCTTAGGGCACCCAAATGGCTTGCAACGGCCCTGGATACAAATGATATTGTTGCTTCAAAGAGCAATTTTTTGTTCACCCTTTTTGACAGTCCCTTTTTTTTCAGATTTTTAGCTGTAAGCATGACGACTCAAACTGTAGGAGTGTTGCATAATTATCTGTATGGTAATTGTGGCCTCATTTTGAATGGAGTTGCAGTAACAAACATAACCTAGTTATGACCACAGCTTATTTCCACTCACAATTGTTTGTTAGGATGGTATGCACTCTTGGCACTGAATTCCTTCTGTCTCTGTTAATTTCTCAGGCACTGCTGCTTTAATACCATGGTTTAGTGAATACATACTGACTAGATCGCCACAGAGAGCAAAGGTCAAAGAGGAGAAAAGCCTTTCTGTGACAAAAGGTTTGAATGTTTCCAGGAGAAGTGATGCACGAAGGTGGTCTCTTCAAGACTCCTGACAGAGATGGCTACTCAACCTGAGTGCACTTCACAGTCTCCAACATTATAAACCAATGGCAATTCACTTCCTTCCCCAAAATGTGATACCACTTTACCAGCTGATGAGGTCCAGGACTAAAGTTCAAGCTATGAATTTTTTTATGTATTTGTTTCCTGGACTTACCTTATTGATTAAATTGTCATTATTCAATTAGTTTCCTGAAGATGCTTTAACGTTTCTCTTGCTGCTTTGTCTCTCATGCTGTCCTGTCCTTGTGGCCGAGCATGTCAGCATATCATACATTTAAAAATCTGAACGTGGAGCTGCAGTGAGTCCCTGCGGGTCTCCTATGCAGAGACAATTTGTCCTTGACTCAGGTGACCGTTGATCAGGTCTTTTACTGCATGACCCTTCACTGTTTGCCTCCATTGCTGTCTGATTATAAAGCAAAAGCCACTAGCGACACAAAAGTAAGAAAAATATCCAAAGATAGGATATTTTATTCTTTATGTAATCACAATTAACATGAATAAAGACTTTTAAACGCCCGTTTGTGTTTCCCGAAAGAAAGGAACTTAATCAGTAATATTTAATTTTATTGAACAGGTCTGTAGATGACCAATCAGAATCAGGTAATGTTGTAACTCAGTTCTTGTTCTTCCTTTTAGTTTGTATCATTTTGTGTTAATGGCTCATGCTGTATGCAGGGCGATGAGGAGTCCAGCCTGGGGCTTCCTGTCAGCCCCTTCATGGATCGAGCAGCACCGCAGCTGGCCAAGCTTCAGGAATCGTTCATCACGCACATCGTCGGACCGCTCTGCAACTCCTACGACTCGGCTGGCCTCATACCTGGACGGTGGGTGGAGCCAGAGCCTGAGGAGGAGGAGCCAGAGATCGCTGAAAGCGAAGAGGCAGATGAAGACGGGTCCACCTGCTCTGACGCATCGCGTAAGTACGAGGGTCCAAACCAGAGTTAAAACAAGGCACAAATGGAACCCTAAAACAATCAATAAATAAGGCTTCTTTTAGAAAATCATTGTCTCAGTATGCAAATTAACTCCTTTTATGGAGCCAATTTTTGTTCTTGACCTTTAGCACAATTGATATTTATTCAACCAATCTCTGCAAATAAAACCTGCTTCGATAATTTGTAACATATAAAGAAGTATTTCATAAAACTTTTGTTATAATTCACTCTCTTTCATTCTGCTAAGACTGAAAGATCCTGATAACTCAGTTGCAGTAACACTGATAATATTTATTCCCAGAAGATAGCTGTAATTGGCAACAAGCAGAAAACCCAGAAGGCCTTGACTTGACCTACGTCCATCAGGTAGCTAAGTGTAATTTAGTTGATATAAAATCACTCCTCTATGCAACACGCATTGTTTGGATTTTCATTTGTTACTAGAGATTCATCTGAGTCAGCACATCCAGCTGCATTGCACTTCATTATGCTCCCATTTTACTCCTGCTGATCATGTTTTCATTTTTTATGCATTATCTTTTTGTATTTTTAGAGATAAAGTAAAAAAAAAAGATTAAGAAATTGGAAAAACATATATTTTTCTAGAAGTTTATTTTAGTGCCTGGACGTCTAACTAAAAATTGCTTCCCTAACTAAAATTTCTTATGTGCATGCAGAAGATTGGTACCGTTCTTAAAAATAAGAGCCTTTCTTCATAAATATTTTATAGCTTGGAGTTATGTAACATAAAAGGAAAATTTTTCATTTTAGAAGTCTTACAGTAAATCTCATCTCATCCTGCTTCAGTGAATAATGGCTAACATTAGTTACTAAGGAAATCAGGAAACCTTGCAAAAGACGATTTTCACTATGATCTCCACAGACATTACAGAAACATTAACTAAGCTCGTTTATGGTCTTAAGAGACATTTAGATCTAAGTTGTTAGAGATTTTTAAGAGACTTTTTAGTTTATCAAACATGTCTCTCAAAAATGTCACATGCAGAACTAAAAGTTAGGAAAAAATGCAAAGTTCTGTAAAAGACTATTCACCACCCAAGCTCCACCCATGAAACCAGTGGGAAAAGAAGAAATGGATTGCTCTCATTTTTGGTTCTGTATTCTGTGTAGAAATATTTGATTGTTGAATTTGTAGGTTACAGCAGTTAAGAGCAGCAAGCTACAGTATTTCCCCTTTACGACTCAAAGCCAGAACTTTTTTCACATTTTGCTTCAAGATATTTAAAAAAACCAAAGATTTATGAGATGGATCAGAACAAGGGAGCCTACAATTGCAAAGTGGGGAATAAAAACAAAATAGTTTCCCATTTTTTTTAAAACAGATGATAGTCTGAAAAAAGTTGCCTGGAAATGTATCCACACAATCTCCTAGGCGATAAGTTGCAGAACGACATATTTCAGCAACTACTGCTGCCATCTGGGCTGGACATTAGAAAGGGTCTAAGAAAGAGAAGCCTTAATTTTCAAAGATTTTTCTTTTGAAAAGAAAAACAAAAAAGAAAAGAAAACATTGCAAGCATTGTACTTTATTTATAACTCATTGACCAAAATTAGATGAGTTGCATTGATATTTGTCCTTAGTAAATAATGCTACAAAACTGGCCCATGGGCCCACATGCTTTATTTTTTTCAATCTATGAATGAGACTTTTTGTGACTTTTTTCATGCTTAATTATTTATTTATTTACTCAGGGGGGTTGAATACATAAACATGTCACAAAAACCTGTGTCCAGTTACTTCCACTTTGCAAATAATTTTGACCAATAAAATAATTTTGGTCTGCAATAGAAACACATATCCTTTATAAGAGGCATGTTGGTTATCATAAAAAAAGTAAAAATAACACTAAATAAATTATTCCTTTTTTTCATCCAGAAAAAGCAGCTCCCAAGAAAAGGAGGAAAGTATTTTGCCAGATCACACAGCACCTGCTGGAAAATCACAAGATGTGGAAGAAAGTGATAGAAGACGAATCGCAGAATGAGGAGCAAGGAACAGAGTCCGCCCATTTAAACAAAGTCGCTGAGCCGATTCTGGCCATTGATGAAGAAGAGGAGGAATCGGGCAGCAGGGAAGAGCCGGTGGAAGGAGAGCATTGTGAGGAGGAGACGGAGAAAGCAGAGTGGCCCGTCTCTGACAGGGACGACTCTCAGACTCCAGAGGAGGGAGGGGACAGCGAACCACAGTGAAACCTCGAAACTCCAGACGCCCTCAGATAGAGACGCAGCATCAGTCAGGATAAGGATGTAAAGAAATGCTCCTTTTGACCTTATCCTACTGACTCCTGTTTCTGCCAGCACATTACTTAGACACAACACTGTAGATGTTTGGGAAACGCGTGCCTACACAGAAAAAAACTAAACAAAACAAACAAACAAAAAAAAACAGGGTGGGAAATCTTGTGCTTTACATATTTAATCTAAATATGTGGTTTTACCAAACATTTATATGGGTTTTTCTTTTCCCACATTGCAATAATGCATTATTCATGGACTTTGGGATACAGACTATTTTGCTACTGTCAGGAGGTGAAGACAAGCAGTTGCATAGGTTTTAACAAAGTGTGGCAACACAGGACTGCAGAAATTTGCTGCCAATTTATACAGAATTATTTCCCGAATGTGATTATATATAAACATCACCATCACATGCTTGTGTTTTGATTGTAGCTCATCTTTTTCGGTTTAAACTGTGCTAGTTTATGTTTGTTTGTTTTTTTTGTTGTTTTTTTTATCCACACATGGATTGTAAAGGGACTGATTCACACGAGGAATAATCTTCTCCCTTTCAACTCTTGACAGAAATAATCCCTCACTTCTGGGTTTTAGCACCCAAAATCAAATATTTATGAATATTATGTTTGATGTTTATTGCCAAATGAGGTACTTAATGCCGTCATGTAGAGATGCGTCTCAGAAACGCAGAGACAGCTCTGAACTGTCTCTATGCGTCTGCATTTGTGTGTTCCTCAGTTTTTACTCTAATGTACACATTTGTTCTCCAGAAGGCAGAGGGGGAAAAAAGTCAGATTATTTCATTTTTAAACCACAGTAAACCTGATGTCAAAGACACAACTGTTTTACAGCATTGCCTGTCAAGAGTATTCATACGCCTTTATCTGTTTCCTACCACAATGACAAACTCGCTTCGGTCAGACCAAAGTTAAACTTTAATTAAACATGCAAAACACTATTTGTGAGAGAAAACAGTAGTGCTGCAATGCCAGCCTGAATCCCATCCACACAGTTCAACAAATAATGGTGGCAGCATCATGCTGTGAGCCATTTTATTCCTCCATTAGTTAAGGAAGTCATGAAAAGCTGAATAGAAAAGCAGTATTCTTGCGATTGGGACTAAACCGCTACAATCTAGCCAGAGCCAGACTGAAATGGTTTAACTGAAACCCATCCGAACCAAAAATCCAAAGAGAATATCTGACAAGACTCAAACATTGCTGTTCACAGATGTTCTTTAACCTGTCTGATGGAGAAAGGGGAATTGGAAAAGGAGATTCTACAAGACATGGACTGGAGTTCAATACAAGTTAACACGGCATTTTTCTCATTTTTAATTACACAAAAAACATAAAAAATAAGAAAATTCAGTGAAATTTGTGGCCATAATTAATAGATTGAATCTTAATCATAGAAAAAAGAAAATACTCTCCAACAATTCAACACATTGCTGAAAACGAGACAGTAATTGTATGCCAATAAAAACATTTTCTACAGAATTATTTTTTTCAGTAGAAAAATAAAATTAGATTTTTTTGTTGCTTTTAATTTTAGAGGAAACAAAATGACAGGACAACAATCTCTTAATTAAGTGAGCTATCACAAACAAGATCTAAATCCAGCTAAATTGTTGCCAGAAATTAATCCTTGGGGGATTTTTCACCAAAGTGGTTCCAGATCTTGTCCAGAGCTGGAACCAGTTTCAGTTCCGGTTTTCCACAGCCAGAGAACCAGCTTCGTTCTGCTTTGCTATGTCACAAAAAATCTGTAGAGGACCACAGTGCAGTGAGTAATTTAAACTATGCTAGTCACATAATTTATCTCTGAATCCCTGCAATTAAATGCCCAGTGTCCCTAGCCTAAGAGATAAGCATTGTTTTAAACAAGTCATGTAGTTGTGAACTGTGGCTCTCTGTTGTGAATTACACACGGCCTTTAAAAGAGAACTCATCAAAAATTACCTTTTGTCAGTCACACACAACATAGATCAGCAGATTTTGATTTGCCAGTGCAAATAGCGATGGTGAGCAAAACGCAAGCATTGTATTGATTCACATGTGACTCCATGACGCGTGATGGCAAAACTAAAAGCTGAAAAGAGTGACTCGAGATGTTCAAATGCTTGCTCAGTCTTAGATTCATGTCAAAGTTTAGATCTGAAAACTGAAGTGTGCCAGTTATCTTAGACAGCACCAGAGTTTTGGAGCTGGACACAGAAAGAGTTGGTGCTGAGTAAGCACCGGGACCGCTGTGGTGGAAAACAAGCTAAAGGTAAAGTTTATATTAAAACGGTACTCAGCCGACATGGTCATTCATCTGAACTGCTGTTCAGAAATGACTCAGCATTTTTGGGAAGTCATCTAGTGACCAAACTTGAACAGGAGAGCATAAAGTTCTTAAATTCTTAATTTAAAACTTAAATACAAGGAATGAACCAACTAAATTACACGTTAAAGGTTTTACGGGAGTTGTTTGTCATTTTGTATTTGATTAGAGATGTTTACACTTTTTGAATGGGAGTTCTTTGAAGTCTGTCAGATTTCACTTACAGGTACTTTTAGCTTCATCCATCTTTTAGATTAATTATGTAATCGGACTCAAGGTGCTGAATTTTATAAAAATAAAAAATTAAAATCTTACTGACACTGGTTGTTACCCTCAGGAAAACTACATCTGTATCACATTTAAAGACAAACACAAACATGCGTCTGAAGCACGTCTTTGAAAGGCAAAGAACAACTAAAGACACTTACCGTGTCTTTGTGCAGTGAATCCGTTTGATTCTCCTGGCACCTCAGGGACTCGTTCGTTCTCCTACAGTTCACAACAGACAGCATGCTGACAAACACAGGCTGGTCAGAGCTTCACAGCAAACATACGCAACAAAGTTTTCATCGTACTTAAAGTTAATAAAATCTACTGTGGCGTCAGAAGAGACCTCAGACAAAGAACATTTTGTGTGACTAAAGCCAAGAAATCTCATACAGTCCATGTAGTCTCTTAAAATAGGCCTGAAGCTTCATTAGAAACCGTTCTACCTTGTGTAGAGATGTTTGGATGACATGGTTATCTGACTTTTAGATTTAGTACCACCAATGTAGTGAACCTGGTTCTGTTGCTCAAACCCCCCAATAAATGTCAGGTATTTGCATAACCTTAAAAATTAGGTATAGAACATTATTTAGTTGCAGTGATAATCACGGATGCTTCTCTTGCCTCTGTTAGGATACATGTCTATTGGGAGAAATGGTTTCCCACCAGCAGTTGTAAGGGGAAACGATAATTGAAGTGAAGTTCTGTTAAAAGGCTACAATCAGTTAATATCATCACTTTTGGCATAAATCCAGACAATGTGCTATAAAAAATGTATAGAAATATTTAAAGTCGTTTAAAGACGCCTTTTCCTCTCTAACATTCGTTAATCTGGATTTATAATGAATTAATACGTCTTCAGCGTTTTCTATTGCAGGTAACAATTTACCCTTTTAACAGAACCTCATGTAAGAGAAATCCTCAGCTATCCTTTTGAGGAAATTTAAAAAACAATACGTTCATAAATTTTAGTTTTGCTCCTTGAATATCAGTTTTGAAAACATTTCCCTCAATTTATTATTTTCTTTTACAGAGATGGAGCCACAACAAGCCTCCTTAATGAAAGAAAAACCGGTGCTTAGGGATCAAAATTGTACTGTGCTTTACATTGTGTGAAGATCTGTAGCAGGAATCTGGGTGCACAACATTTTAAAGCTGAATGGAAAAACATTTGGTAACACTTTATTTGAAGGGGTGTCCATAAAACTAACATGACACCGTCATAAACATGACGTAACACCTGTCATGAACATGAAGGAGTCCTTATGAATATTTTTGACTGCTGTCATGAAGTGTCATTCGGTAAATAATGACACCTTTAATGCAAAGTTGCTTTGCAAGCAGCATTAGAAGTGCCAACTTTGCAATATTTGGTAAATAATGACACCTTTAATGGCAAATATGGCACTTTTAAAGCAACTTTGCATTAAAAGTCTCATTATTTACCAAATGACATCAGTCACAAACATTCATAAAGACTCCTTCATGTTTATAACAGGC
This sequence comes from Alfaro cultratus, assembly GCA_903066825.1. Classification (NCBI taxonomy): domain Eukaryota; kingdom Metazoa; phylum Chordata; class Actinopteri; order Cyprinodontiformes; family Poeciliidae; genus Alfaro; species Alfaro cultratus. The sequence continues at coordinate 7,710 of CAEFZX010001064.1, read as the reverse complement.
GTTACGTCATGTTTATGACTGGAGTCTTATGCACAGCCCTTCAAATAAAGTGTTACCAAAGATTCTTAGAATACCTCTCTGTTGATTTGATGCTTATTTGTTTGGCTTTAGACATGTTTCCTTTCTGTGAGGGAACAGAAACAGTTGCCCACATTATGAGTTTTATAAAGATGGTCGATTACAGCTAAATTCTTTTTTGAAACGTCTCCATCTACTGCTAAGTGCTTTGCTCTTTTTCAGGGACTGAAACAGAAGCATCACATCTTGTGGGTTTGCGAGTCTCAATACCACAAATGCCAACCTTTTGTAATGCAGTGCTTCAAAATGCCTATTAATTTTGTTCATTCCCTGGTCCCTGGTGGTCACACAATGGGAGCTGTGTGTACATGATGGGATGTCAGGCATGAGGCCAGACCATTGTTAGGTGTTTCAGTGGGAAAGCTCAAACTTCAAAGCTTGAACCCCCTTCTTTGAGTGATTTGATGCCAAGGTTTCCATACACAGTTTACTCCCATAATCTCAATCCATTTAACGCATCTTCAGGACTTCTAACAGCACACAGTAGATTATGCACCAACATGTTTTTTCACCACACAATGACGCTATCTGTGTTGAATAGGCAGTTCATGAACAATGGCTTCTTTGCTACCGTCCTGACTCTTCCATAGTGGGTGCTACTCAGAATGGAGGCCACACACAGGCTTGATAATTGGCTGACCTACCTATTAGTCTGGCATCACACATGTTTGCCCTCAAGCCTTTTATCAGGTCGCAATTGTTTGAAGCCACTGAATCATCCTAACCTTTTGCATCTTTCTGTTTGCAGGATTTATTTTTTTGCTTTTACTTTGTTTTTTTTTTTTGTTTTTTTGCTTTGTTGATTTGTTTCATTCCAAATGAGCCACAACCATCACTACACAGACGAAAGCCACATTTCTTTTAATCTTAGAAAATCTTTGTATTAGAATGTTTTATCTTTTTTTCAATTGATCCACTGGCCCTTTGAATGTGACTGTCCAATGTTGTACTGCTGTGGTGAGGGATTTCAGTGGGAACACATGAGGTGATGAAGGTCGAAGAGACACAGTAAGCAGTTTTTTAATTCCTTGCACATGCTCCGCTCAGATAGTTATCCTCCAAAGCTCCCGCAGTATATCGCTCCTAGTGCTTCCTCTTTTGATCTGCACACTTCCTTTTCCTCACTGAGTAAAGCAGCAGAGCTTTCGCTGCACAGCTTCAAAAGCTCAGACATGAAGGCATTCCAACTCTGTCTGTGGTGTTTATTTGTTCATCATCACTTTATTTTAAGACAGACCGATATATGCATTTTCCCGCCTCAGAATATTTGCATTTGAGTTGAAACGTTATATCTGTTTTATAGTGTTATTGCTTTTGTTTGATTGTCATGATTATTCACAAGTGTAAGATAATTGTAACCGTTTGAAACCAAACAAGCTTTACAACGATGTAAACAAAATGAAATGAGTATTTTTATATAGATGACACTTAATGAAACAATGACTTGCTTTTTTTTTTCCTCACTAGTACTCTTCACTTACCACACTATACTAAAGGAAGACTACGTCCAAATTCACAGTATTTGTGGAAGTAAATTAATGAATCTCTGTGCAGGTTGATGCTCCGTTTTGTACAATATATGCTGTACAGATAAAGAAATTTTAAAACTACAAAAACTCTTTTAGATATACATTATTTATTTTTACCGTTTTGTAATTTAGACACTATACTGTAGCTTCAATATTGCCGGACTTACTGGAAGTGCCTATATTGGTATTATGTATCATACAGTGAATATATTTGGAGATCATAGACTTCGTCACAGACTGAACCAGTGTGGATGTTGTAATGTGAATACATTGAATTACAAAATTACAGTTTCTGTGTTTATTTTTGTGTTCTGTTGGTTTAATGGCACCTCTGGCAAAGATATGTAAAAACAAACTTTAAACAAAAAGCAGTGGGGGATTGGGTTAAATTGATTATTTGAGCTATATGTTATGTTATCATGCTATTCCCTCAGCAAAAACATCCCTGGAGTGTTACTTTGATTCTTTCATGCATGTTTGAGGAATTCCCAGTGGCAGCCATTCAGGGACGCCTAAATGCTTGCTCGCACAAAGCCTATTCCCATGAAGCTCCTCCAGACTAGTGGTAGCAGTAGTGAACAAACACCTGGTGGGACTGTGAGTCTGCTGAGCTCATCCTATGAGCTACTTCTCTGTCCAACGCTCCTGAGAACGGTTGTAAACGGCATAATGAGAAGCATCGTTGTGATGACGGGCCAATGGTGGAGTGTCTGAAAGAGTGGGAGTTTCTTAAGGAGACAGGGGAGCAATTTCAAGGTGTCAAATTGCAAAGTCAGCTTTCTTTGAAGATATATTTGATATTTAGAGCATTTTTATAACATCTGAAGGTAACATAGTTACTTGATGTGCTATAACATAATGCTCTGTGCGTGGGAAATACATGATACTGCCCCTTTAAACTAATTCATAGGAGAAAAACACAATAATTGGTTTTAGCAAAATCACTGGTGCCACATTAGTGGCACCCCAGCAGCTACTGCTTCAGCCTCTTTTGCCAACAGGACAATATGTGTCCTTTAACCTTTCATATAGTGGGCATTCCTAGATATACATACAGAGGCATTAGAGAAAGACGCATCTCTGACCATTCTTCTTGGCACAGGCTGGTGATGAATGTCTGGGTATCGTCTTATGCTCCCTTGCACTGAGCCTCCTTTACTCTAAAATCCCCTTAATTAAAATTTTGCAACCACTTGCCCATCACCAGTCACTTAATTAGTTAACATAGCAGCTGACACACCAGGAAATGAGAATTAGAGTAGCAGCCAAGACTGCCATGGTAACTCTGGAAAAGCTGCAGAGACTCACAACTCCTGAGGGAGAATCTGTTACCAGGACGACTGTTAGTCAAGCACTTCACACATCTGGCCTTTTTTAAGAGTGGCAGCGAGAAACTACTGCTGAAAGAATGCCAAACCCAGTCGCATCTGCAGCTTACCAAATGCCGGTTAGGGAACACAGGAAACTAACACTTTACTTCACCCTGAAGTAAAGTGCTGTGAAAGTTGGTGGTGGCAGAATTATACTGTGGAGATGTCCTTCTTTCTTAGTATGGACAGACAGACTTTTCATATGAGTATTTGTAAAAAAAAAAATAAAATAAAAAATATGTCTAACTTTCCATTCAACTTGACAATCAATTTTGTGTTTGTCCATCACCCAAAATCCAACTGAGATACAATGAAGTTTCAGGTTGACACTCCACCAAAGGAAATGTAAAATGTAACTTGTAAAAATCACTAAGACAGGCACTGAGATCCTATCAGGAGAGACGGATCATTACATTGAACATGTCTTCATGTGCATTTATTTTGTTAAAATGTAATGCCCAACACTGTATTGCATTGTGATCATTTCAGTATCACAGTCTGGGTGAATTAAATTATTATTTGATGATTTTTTATATTTTTTTTGTAAATAATCTTCAACAGAATTGCTGAGAGCAGCCAGTGAATGAATGTCCTTTAAGAAAAATGACGCACAAGGCAGGACTCCGAGTCACCCACGTCACAACGCGCTACAGGTTCTGATCAGTGGGAAATCTGATCCTTCCTGCCGGGACTGAAGAACAAACTATTCGGAGCTTATCGAGCGCAGGAAAACCCTGGCATATGTTGTCGCAATTAGCCTTTTCCCCCCCCCCAACCTTTGAAACAGCAAGTGTGCGTCGCCGTGCAGACGCCGTTCAATCCCCATCCACTGGGCACTCGCTCTGCGCGCTCCGGTCTCAGCTCCCGTGGATCTGACGCTGTGGCAGCAGGTGATTTAACAAGCAGTGGGGAGGTTTTCGTCAGAGAAGAGGATTTTTATTAAATCTATTGCCCTCCTCCCCCACCACCACCTTTTTTTTCCTCCATTTTTGCCTTGCTACAGTAAATAAATTAGAGCAACTGTTACTCGAGAGATTGGAAACCGACTTGGGTAAGTAGCCTGGTCTAATTTATGAAATAAATATTAGCTGTGCTTGTGCGTTTTATCTGTCTCTCAGATAGGCTGTATCACTGACAGAAATAGTCCGTTTCAGTGCAGCATCTCCTTCAAACACTTTGCTGGTGCTGAAGACACCGTTAATCTGCAAATATGTCAGGAGCCACAAAATCATGAAGTCGCGCCGTTTGCATGTGACCCAAATCCATATGTTATAGAAAATCATGGGCTGAAAGAGTCAGCTGAGATTTAATGCTTTTAATTTAAATTCATAACTCGTTTAATATTTTTATTAGATTTTTTAAATTAATAATTGTGTTTTCTCTCTCTTTTTAAGAGGAAATAAAGTGATGTATTTTGTCAGTCTTTAATTACAATGGTTTGGAGCAAACATCTCCAAATAAACGGGATAAAGTATGGAGTGCCAAAAGTGCCACAGTTCTCAAGGAAATATATAATCAAATAGTGACAATAATCTATCAGTGATTATGTCAATGCTGTTTGGTGAGCGATTTAAAAAAAAATCTATTGATAAGCGGTATAGACAGTTAAAATAATTTCATAATTCACTGCAGCACAAAAACCATGAGATACCAGCTAAACCATGCCTGATTGTTTTATGCTTTTTTTTTTTTAACTGAAACTACCAAAACAATAACTGTGTCCATGTTTTTTTTTTGTTTTTTTTTTGGTTTTTTTTTTTTGTTTGTTTGTTTGTTTTGTTTTGTTTGTTTGTTTTTTTCCAAAGTGAAGTCTTTCATGAGAGAAATAAAAAATCCTGTTTCTAATTCGGTCAAATTTAATGCATGAACATTTACAAGCTTTTTTTTTTCTTTCTAAATATTTAATTCAGTGTGTAAAAAAAAAAAAAAAAAAGCTGCTGTAAAATATTTTGATAACTGATAAGACACAACATATATCTAATTATAGTAATAGTTTTATATTCAAAGGAAAATGGCAGACATTGTTGCCACCTGGTAATGATGAATTTCTGAATTTCCCCATGTGGTTTCATGGAATTACCTAGACTATTGGGAAATCATGCGCTAAATCCACATTTAAAACCTTTGCTGGTAAGTCTGGAGAGTAAACATATTTTAAGGTATGAAGATTAATTCTGGGTGTAGGGAGTGAAAAAGTGATTGTGAGATTCTGGCCTCAGATTCTGAGTCTGGATCAAGTTAAATTGAGTCATGACTTGTTTCTTGATATCTTAAAACCTACTTCATGTTGTCAGACAGGTTCTGCTTAAATGATTTCCTATTTTTACAGTTATGGCAGGATTTATGGCTGGTGGTGGGTGGCAAAGCATAACTAAGGTGTCCATCTTGTACTTTGATACCTTTTTTCTGTATGAATCAAATCCTCCTTTGACACCACTTTTATATTTACTCAATATCAAGCAGATTTCTATATCTGCTTGATATAGAAATTAATGTGTTGCAAGGTAATATTTAAGTATAAAAAGGCAACAAGAGGGGGAAATGCATTTCACAACCCCAAACATATTTAGATTCTGTTGTAAATTTGTTCTGAATCCAGAGCCTGTTTGTGATCTACTTTAGCTCATGTTACAATGTTTATCCAATTTGTTTGAATTATTACTCTCTTCGTATCCCAGGTTTGAGGAATAAACCTGTAAAAAGACCTGAGGCCTGTGTGTGAATCAGAGAGAATTCAGTTGTCATGCAGAAATTGGAAAAACCAGGCACAGCCAGCTGGATGCTAGAGGACAGCCCTGCCACTTGTACAGCAAAGAACTGTCACCCAAATCTAAAGGTAATTTGTGGGAATAAATTACAAGTTACCTGATGTCTCACTAGCTAAAGAAATATTGTTGAAAGGAAGAGTGAACTGTAATGTACAAACCTCTGAGAATGAAAAAATCCCAGCTGGATTCATGCGAATATTAAATGACACACAGGCAGAGTGTATCTTCTAATTAGGTAACTTTGTTTAGTGGATTTAATTTAGGGGTATCAGAGCAAAGGGGCTACTATATCCACACATTTTAGATTTTTATTCGAAAAATGTTTCAAACATTTTCCTTTCCTTTCCCTACATGCACTACTTTCTTAGTTTTTCACATAAAATCCCAATAAAACAGATTAGAGTTTGTGGTTGTAACAGTTCAGGAAAATAACAAATTCAGATAAAAGATGGTAATTAAAACACTAATTGAAGTCCAGTTATTGCCTTGCAGTCAGTGAAGCTACATCTGCCACAGAGTTAATTTTGCATACCACAAAAAGGTCATATAAACATGTACAGAGTGTTTCAGCTTAGTGGGACATGGGGCCCCACGTGCTCGTCACTTCCAAAGACATTAAAGCAGCCTTGAACTGGAGGTGATCATGTGTTGGAAGTAGAGAGACACACAACAGAAAATTCACCCTCTGGTGTGTTTGCAGAGGCTTCACCTTCGTATGCGTCAGCTCTTTTTCTGTCAGCTTTAGAATCAAAGTGTTGTTTGTATTTATTTACTAGCACCGAAAATAAGTGGACTTGGCACATAATGAATTATTTATTTGTAAAACAGTTTTCTCTGCAGCATTACTGCAATCTATTTTCTATAGTAGGAACATTGTGATCTTTATCCAGGTGTCATATAAATGAAAAAGCCAAATAGATACTGTAGTCAGTGTAGTCTGAAATCTTTCCTTCTGAACAGGATGCCTTAATAGTTCTGATTTACAACTCAGATCTTATTTTGGTGGTTTTGTTAATCTGCGCCTATATTTATATTGACTATTAAGTGTAAATTCAGGATGCAGCAGCATTATAACTATGACGGTTGTTCATTGGCCTGGTAAGCTGATCTCAGTGGTCTTTGGCCTCTCAGGTTATTCTGTGAAAACTTTGTGAAGTCTGAATAGAGTTCTTATTCCTCGTTACTAGATTAGAGAATGTGTTTAATAGCCCGATAAAGCTGCTTAGTGAAAATAAAGAATAAATAAATAAAGGAATTTCAGACAAGCTGCGTTTTGTCTGGTTTTCTCCCACGCCATGAAATACCCCTGGAGTTAACCCTTTGTGATAAACTGATTTGTAAAACTGTGTTTTAAAAGGACGTTATTAAGGAGTTTTGTGGCAGGAGTTCGGTGTGTTTGAAAGGTCAGACCTTGTGTGTTTACGCTCACACTCTAATTCAAAACATGAATGTGGTTTTCACAAAGCACGACTGCAGTTTGTTGTTCCCCGTGTAATATCATCTGTCTTTGTCATTTATTTGGGGGTTTTGTGCACTTTTATTTTTCACATACCTTTGAAGTTTGAACATGGAAATTCATGTTACACTGACATGGATTCCTTCAAGTTCAAATTGAGCACGAAAATGTCCAAAAATCATAAAATATGCCCTTACTATTTGAGAACGTTTAGTTCTGTCGGAAAAGATGTGTATCTGATTATCCATTTCTTCCAAGTTCAAGATATTTTCAGCTCTTTCATCAGAGTGTAGCTATAGCTACACTCTGATGAAAGAGTGTAGCTATAGCTACACTCTTTCATGTAGCTATAGCTACACTATAGCTACATGAAAGCTATAGTGTAGCTATAGCTTTCATGTAGCTATACATGAAAGCTACATGAAAGCTTTCATGTGTAGCTTTCATGTAGCTACATGAAAGCTACATGTAGCTACATGTAGCTTTCATGTACATGTAGCTACATGTAC